>PVJN01013621.1:0-48084 GCA_004026805.1 Lasiurus borealis
TTTACATACCTAGATCCTACAGAAATGCCTGGCCCATAAATGCACTCAGATGTTTGGGCTAAGCTTCAACGAAGGCAAAGATAGTATTTTACTGGTTCATTTCTATAAACTCTGCAGCCTGAGGTACAAGTTCTTTGGAGAGGCTACATGTTTACTTTAAGTAAGCATGACTGACTTGGCTCCAAACTGAGCAAGCCCCCTGTCATAGTAACATATGGCTTGCAGCTTATCTGATCCACTATTTTTATGGGGTAAACTTGAGTGGCATTAATTTCCCCATGACCTGATAAATAAGCATATGGGATCTAGGAAGTCCGATTATTTAGAAACAGGTGTTCATAGTGTTCTCTCCCAGGCATACACAAAGTAAAGAGGATTTAACTATTATGCATTTGCCAGTGTATTCATATAAGCAGAAGTAAACGATGCTACTAATTGGTATACTTAGGGAGTATTTAATTAGGGTAAGTTAGTCATAACCCCCAAATCTCTCAATCTTCAAATTATAGCTAGAAAAATCTATTGGATTAATTTGAATATTTTCCCACAATTTTAGCTCATTCAATCTATGATGACCAATGTAATGATTTAAAATTAGTAAACATGGTATTTATCTATGTATAACACAAAACACTGTAGATACTCAAGATTTCAATTTCCGATTTCATTAAAAATATAATAATTTACAAAAATATGACTTTGTACCACCTTTAAGAAATATCTACCAAAGAATTCATATATCCATTTAAATAATACCTAGAACTAATCAAGAAGGTCACTTTCAACATTAGGGTGAAGTTTTAAAATATATTAAGTTTGAGAGTAACTAAGGGATCATATACCTACAATGACTGGCACACAAATGTTTAGTATATTTGGTCAATGAGAGTTACAAAATTTCACCACAAAGAGCATTGCTTAATAGCACTTAATCCTTAGGAATCAGATTTTTAGAATAGTTCTTAATCTGAAGAGGTCAAGTGTTTCCTAGGTCTTAACAGTTAAAGCAATCTCATTGGTTAAAGTATATAGTCATCATAAGTAAAGCATCAAACCTCTTCTGCTCAAATCTTAACCAAGACCTGTCAAATTTTTGTATCTCACTGCCATTACTGGATCCTTCTGTAGGTCTTCTCCAACTAGGGCATAGTCTAAGAGCAAAGCTGAAAAGTGAGGGTTGGAAAGAGGAAGTTCTATGGCTGTCAACTATTTCCACTTATTTCTGGTCAAAATGAAGAGGAGTTTTAAGCACACACAAACCAAATACAGTAGTATCCAGGACCAAAGTGATCTCTATGGCTTCACAGATCATCACCAGACTTCCCACCTGCAGTTAAAAAGGGGGAATTTTTTTTTAATTTAACTTTAGTAGTAATTACACTTCAAAGGCATGTTTAAAAATTCCCTTTTATAGGAGCCATTTTTACCTTAGGGCCTGACTTCTCAGGCTTAAACCAAATTTAAAGACAGTGAAAATAGCCACTGAATGTGACAAGAGGGTCTGTATGAAAGTAGTAACTTAACATGAAAAGAACAAGGGGATAAAGTGACCTAATAATCTGAAAGGATGTGATGCTATTTTGCAGATTCTAGACCACTGCTTTCAACTGGAGTACAGCCACAATGCAGGTTGCAACAGCCAGCTAGGATAGCATCCAAGTTTTACCATGCCATACTGAAGCAAGTTAAGAAAGTTGCTACAGAATCTAATTCTATGAAGGAATAAGCTAGATTATCCCTGTCTCAAAGTAGTGGGTCCCCTCCACCCCTCAAAACTAAGGATAGACTAGATAACTAATAAGAGTCTCCTGACCTTGAGTGTATAGTGTAGAAGCCCAGTAGGCTATTGGGATGAAGTTCCTGCATAAAAGGGTGATGTAAATGAAATCTGGACAATCCTTTCTATTCAGCACCTCCTGGGCTAACTACTCTCTTTTCAGGGGGGGAATTCAACACATGTGGCTTATATCCCAGGGACAGAAAAGGCCTCTGACCCACTAATCTTGGGAGGTGGTAGATTGTAAACATAAACTTAAAAGTTTTGACAAACAAGACACATTTGGAAGGCGGGGTCCCTAAAACTAATCACTTTCATTATTTTATTATAATTATCTGCGCATAGAAGAACATTAAAATATACATAAAAGTCTAAAACAGCCAAAGCCACTTTTCAAGAGTTTTATCTTAGAATTGAGAGGCAATTATATAATTAGTGTTTATAGGAGTAACTTTAAGTAGACAAACCAATACCAACTTGTTGGTAGCTGACTCCCCACAGTGAAAGGTTAGACATTTAAGACATACAAATTCTCTTACCTGCCACTTCCATCTTCAGATCTGACAGTTCTATTTTTACACTGTCGAGGTTTACAGCATTTTCATCCCATTCTATAGTTGTGATTAGGACAGCTGTAAAGTGATCATTAGGTAGTAAACCACATAAATGTGGCTTTTCAGTGTTTTGATGTAATAAGTATCATTCACTGACAAACTAAATATTATGAAAGAACCAAGGGAAAGAAATGCAACTGTTGGGCACTAGACCCTAACCACTAGGTGAAGTACATGACAAGTCTACTTCAACTCTCTCCTTATTTCCTCTTTATTGGCTTCTCCTGGGTCAGCTTGGTGGCCACTGTTCTCTAGATTTCAGGGATTTTTTCCTTGTATTTGTCCACCATCACAATAGGGCGCACAAAGTAAAATTTTCTAAATCTTTGCAGAATCAAAATCTCCTTCCATTTGCTTCACAATTTAGGATTTATCTGGGTGCAAAATTATAATTTGAAAATAACTTTTCTTCAAAGTAAAAAAAAATATTCATTTTTCGTCTACCATCCACTACTGCTTATGACATGTTTGAGGCCTGTTACCACTGTAGATAACCTATTTCTTTCTTTGAACATTTTTAGACCTTTCTCTTTAACTTTAGAGAATCTGAAGTTCAACCAGGATATCTAGGTACAGATATTTTTTCATCTACCCTAATTCATACTGAGGACTTGCCTTTCTTCAGATCAAGGAGTTTTTCTTTTGTTATTTATTGGTGCTTTCTTCCTCTCAACTATCTGCTTCTAAAACTATTTAAAAATTAGAGGTTCTGTATCTGTCCTCCACATTCCTTTTTTTTTTTTTTTTTGGTCTTTTTTTTGGGAAATCCCTTTGACTAATTCAGGTGAACAGCTTGGTTTTTAGCCCTGTTCATTCTTTTTTGTTTTTAGTATTTCCAAGAAATTAAAAATGACTTAAAAGTGATTTGACTGCTTATTTTCCCAGAAATCTGTTCTTGTTTTAAAAGTATATCACTGTCTTAAATCCGAGCATGTGAATTCCTCTCTGGTCCTAAAGTATTCATTTCCTACCAAGTCAGTTACTCTGTTTATTTTTTCTTGTTGTTAGTTTTCCCAAAAAGCAAGTAAGACGTAGTTACTGATTCATATTTATGAATAAAGACTAAATTCATCCTAGAGGTAACTAGTATAAGTTTCTTCTGCCCCAATACTGGTATTACCCCAATAGGCCTCTAACTTAATAGAGAAAACTGAAAACAGGCACAAAATAAAGGATGGGTTATTCCATAGCAAACTTTCCATATGGTGCTGGACATGCAACAGCAGAAATGGCTGAGGATTCTTACAACAGAGTAAGGAGGTCTTTACCCTAGTGGCGGGCTGCTTTGGGAGTCCATCTGCTACTCTTCCCAGTTCCTGCTCAATGTAATGTGCACATCTGACATTTCCTCAAGCTCTGTGCCTCAATGAGCAGTAGAAATCCCACACGTAGATTGCTCTACCTTTTTTAAAAACAGGTATCTTGTTTCATCCTGAAGACTACACATCCCCACCACTTGCAGTTACCATCTGCAGCAAATGCTAGCAACTCCTACTGCCAGAAAATCCTGTTCCTGATCCAACATTCCTTATCTAAAAATGCTATAAAAACGGAAATCATAATCATACAGCATGCACTATACACACACATGCTTATGAAATGCATACACAACTATAAATCCAAATTTCAAAAGACATACTTTTACTTACATACACACCCTGTTCCTTGAATTACAATCTTACAGCTATAACAGTGGAAAAAAATTAAACTCACAAATAGAAACTGACAACAGCTCCAAAACTCCAACATACATCACTTTTTACTATCTAAAAGTTTAAAGCTCTATGTGTTATAAATAAAGTAGACTATCAAATCCTTATGTTTTCAAAGTTAATTAAGAATCATGAAGAGTGTTGGCCACATTTTCAACTACCACTTCTCACATGAAGTCATGTGAGAAATTCAGAATATTAATAAGAAAACCAGAGAAAGCATTTCCAAGTTTATCTAAAGAATCCCCCTTAACTTTACTCACATCCCAAATAATTCCTAAAATCACTATTTCAGTCCCCATATCTTTCCAGATACCAAAAAAGGCTCAGCCACATAAGATAATCCAGACTATACCCTGTAGCTTTCTAACCAGAATCATGTCATTTTCTTGCTTAAAACTATTCAAAGGTCTCCCAACCATCCTAAGGTACAGTCCAGAATCCTTAACTGCCTGAAAATCCTGCACACTCACTTCTCTAGTTTCATTTAGAGCCACTCAGTTCATGTTTTCTTCTCCTTCTTCACCACCCTCCATTAAACTCCCATCACAATGGTCTGCCAGTTCCTCTCATATCATGGGTCTCATCCCACCTCAGGGCCTTTGCACATGCTGTTCCTGTGCTCTGGGCTGTCCTGCTCTCCACCCCTCCCATAGAGGTACCTGCTTATCTCTTAATGATTCCTAAACATATCATATCCTTGGGAAAGCATTTCCAGGCCACAGTACTCGGACTCAGGCCCATTAGCATCATCATGCTTGTTTTAATGGTAAGGAAGAAAAAGAACAAGAGCTTCTATATTTATAATATTTCTTGAACTAGACTGCATGCTCCAAACACCAGCCACTGAGTTTGTCTTGCCACTGTATCATCAGTATCTAGCATTGTGCCTCACCAGCAAGTACTCAATACATTTATTTTATGACCTAGCATTTATATAATTTCTCTGATCAAGGCCTGGTGTTTCAAAAAAGAAGAGTCTACAAATTATGGCATAAACTAATGGTTACAAATAAAGACATGAACAGCAACTAATAAATTTTTGCTGCGATGGAAGCAAATTGAATCAATTATCATAGTATGGAACCAGTAAACAAATCATTTTGGAGAATTTCTATTGTTTGTTTTTTTCCTTATTGAGGTAGGTAACAAAATAGCATGTCAATTATATATTCATTATAACAAACATTTATCCTCTCTGTCATAATTTATTGCTTTAAAAAAAAAAAGATTTGAGAAGAAGTGAGAGAGAGAAAAAAATCAATGTCAGAGCCAAACATCAATTACCTGCCTCTTACACACCCCAAACTGGGGATCAAGCCTACAAACCAGGCATGTGCCCTGGCCAAGAATTTTGGTGCACAGCATAATGCCCAACCAACTGAGCCACACTGGCCAGGGTAAGTTATTGCTTATTTTAATAAGCACCTTCCTAATCATGATAGGAAGTCAAAATAAAACTACATAGAAACACATGAGGTAGAAACTGCCAATTTCATAGGAGCAAAATCTCAATTATTTGTTACTATCTATACTAAATAACATTACCAGTAGTGAAGCAGAAGCATTGGGGCTATTCTGAACATAAAAACAAAGAAAATATGTGACAGAAGTTCACAGGCATGAAGTGTGACTTCTATTTCTAGCACATGGGACTAATAGCAAATGTCAAGAGACCCTATTTCTACACAAAAATTTCAGTATGGTTCCAATGAGAAAGGGAATCCTTTACAAAGCTCACCTAAAATGAACTGCACAGACCAACTTTCAATTTTGTGCTCCAAATGTGACAGAGTACCTCAAGACTGGAAACATGAACTGATGGAGATAACATCTTGGGCCATGCAAGGAGAGACTGGATAGGTTCCAGGAGACAGACACTTAACAAGCTTCTTAAGGTCTCAGTTCAATCTGTGTGGCTTTTACAAATGAAAAGGTCACCTTCAGAGCACTGGATGAGCCAACCACTTTCCACTTCATTGGCTAAAATTAGAGAGAAATACTCTATCATAACAACTGAGACAAGAATGGAGCAGGTATTATGAAGATTTAAGAAAAACTCAATAAAGAAGTAATATCCATTCACACTTGCTTAGCATAATCCCAGAGGAGATGAGAGACAGTCATAGGGAAACATGACCCAAGACAGTAATTGTGCAAGACTACACTATTTGTGAAAACTATACCCACAATCCTCAAATGTGACCTGTCCCGATTCAATAGTTATGGACATTCAAGTATCTTAAGGCAAGATAAGCTTTTATTAACTGGCCCAAATTAAGTGAACCACATATTGGGTGTTTCAAATTACTTAGATAAGCTTTTTGATCATTACTTGTTATTTAACATCTCAGCCTCATGACCTGGACTTAGCTCAGACTCTAGATTAGTCTCATTCCAATGTAGGGTATCATGTGAGCTAACGCTATCCATGAAATTTCTGTGAGTGTTTGTTATTTATATTCTAAAGGGGTAGGGGAAGTGGGAAAGAATATAGAAAAGCATGTCAGAAATGGAATACACATCGATCTAAGAAGAAACAGAAGAAATAGACTAACACAGTTGTGTCTTGAATTTTTTACTATTCTTGAATAAACTACACTCATTAAAACTTTTCAATTTGAGATTTCTAACTCTAATATTTTTATTTATAATTAGAAAAAACAAACATCCCCAAAGGAAAAAATACTATTAGTTTTCTATAAAGTATAAATAGCTAAACGAAGAGGATTCCCTATATTTTTGGGTTCATTTTCTGAATAAATAACTGCATACAAATGTAAACCGCTTCACATTTTTTCAAAGTAATTTCACATTCAACATTTCCTGAAATCTTTCTAATAGCTCTGTGAAACCTATTCAATGTCCCCACTTACTTAGCAAAACACTAGAAACAAGTGGCATGCTCTTACTCATACAGTTCAATTAGGGATGAGGCATTACCGGCACTAAGTCTAACTACTAGGTCAAAACTCTCCACAATTAGCATTCAACACCCACAATGTGATAGGAACTATTCCAGGCACTGAGAGGGGGGAGTGATGAACAAAGCAGACTCAAATCGCCAACCTCAGACTAGCATTTTAATGAGTACCACTATGTGATTTTTCTTCTTGGCTTGGCTACCCAGATACCATTTATAACACTAAATGTTCAATTACTTTCTTTGTTCATCTAAGGATCTTAAATACAGTCAAATTAATAAATCACAAAACCCAAACATTTGGAACTTAAAACTTGTTTGAAAGGTTATTAAGCACTGGTAATTCAGAATGAAATTGAGTAGGCCCCTATCCTCAATTGCTTCTAAATAGAAAATAATAAATGTTAAGACCATTTTCCAAAGAGAAGAAAACAACCAAAATTTTGAGTTTTGTCTAATATTGCATATTCAAATGAGGGTTCAGTATTGTTATTGTTTGTTAGTTTGTTTTTTGGGGGAGGGAATGTCATTCTAGGCTTTCTTAGTTAATTTTATACCAAAAGACTGCACATCTAGAAGTACCAAAAGACTTAACTTTATAAATTATAAATTTTCACATTAAAAAAAAACAGTTTGGAAAAGAGAAAGTTTTAGTTCAACAATAAAAAGTTTCAGTTGATTTAATTAATTACCCTATGAGAATTTAAGAGTATTTAATACATATCAGTCATCTGTAAGAATATATATATATACCTTCCACCAAAAATAATTATCCCATTGTGACTTACACACACACAGTTAACCAATTTGCAAAATCGGGGCTGTGAAGACAAACTTTACTTAGCAATATCTTAAAACAATTATAATAACCTTGTTATCACCTTATAAAATTAAATATTATAAAACATGACTTACTTTCCCTCATTTTGTTCATGAAAACAAACTTTCAGAAGATCAGGATTTTAATAAGCTTGTTCTCACAACTTCATGACAAAACTTGAACACTTCCATACACTCTCCTGTAACAGATCCACATTCACAACGATGTTGGATAGATTAAGGCTATCTAAGATCTCCTAAATAAAAAATGTAGGTAGCAAAAGGAGAGCTAAAGGTCATTCAAGAAGTTACCATCAGCAATTACACAATTAAAGATAATCTTGGGAGAAATGCTACCTAACATATATATAGAAACTGAGCTTGACAAACCCTTATTACAATGTGTTCCTGGACATACTTCCTTCTTAAGCAGGAAAGACAGATAATTCGTAATCAAGAAAACAGTAGAGGCTAAGTTCTGGAGTATAGGAGAGAATAAGAAAAGAATGGGATGAGATGTAAGACCAAGGAACCAGAGGGTATATAAGGTCCACCCACTAGATACACTATAGCTCCTCCTAGCTATGGCCTCTCTACACATATTTTCCAGGGAATTAACCTTTAATTTATGAATAATTTTCTCCCCAAAAAAAATCAGGGTCAAAAATTATAACCAAATATCTAAAATATTTGCTAAGAAGCAGCATCTTATCTGAAGCCCCACGTTAACACTAAAAAAGATTTACCCATCCCTTAGTAAAAGAGTTGAGTGTGTATAAAGATAGACAGAGCCCAGACAGAGTGACCCAATTGTTTGAGCATCATCATAGGAACCAGGAGATTGCCCATTCAATTTATGGTCAGGGCATATACTTGGGTTGTAGGTTTGATGATGTACATGCCCACAGCTGGGGCATGTACAGAAGGCAACCAATCGATGTTCCTCTCTCACATCCATGTTTCTCTCTCTCAGAGACTGAAAGGATGACTTTACCCTTTCTTCAACTCTAATCCCTAATTGCTCCGTGTCATGGCAGTGGATGGTCTTACCGAACAATTTTTAAATTCCTGGGAATGTATGCAACTACTGATCATTTTGCAACAAAATGCAGTAAAATAAGTAAAAACTGATTATTTTAAATTAAACATGCCTGTGAATGGAAAAACAATGCCATAAGCTAATACTTCAAATGACGCCAGACTTTCTACTGGAAGAAAAATATCGCTAGTAAGGAAAGTGATGCAAAGAGTTAAAATATTCAAAACCCAAACTGAAATCGTAACAGTAGTCATAGTGACATTGGGTTCAGAAATAAACAAAAATTCATTTACTTTAGCAACAACCTATAGGATAGGCCAGGTTCCCTTCTACCTGGTGTGACGCCATCCTTGAACAATTTATATTCAAATGAAGAATCCTGGTCTCAAAGAAAATGCTCAATAATATTTGTTCCCTGAAAATGCTGATTGTTCAGGAGAGAAATTAAAACTAAATAAAAAAGAAAATGCTTTATTAGAGAGTTACTTGAAACTTCTAAAATACGGAATGTTTACATTATTTCAATTAAATATTTATATTAGTAAAATTTAAGTAAACTATAATTTGTGATGTGTTAATTAGCTCTCATTGACAAAGGACTTCCTTAATGGAAAGCCAGTAAGAATTCTTACAAACCCAGACTAGAATGGCAACTACACTAAAAGTCTTCTAAACCCATATGAAAGACAATAGGAGAGGAGATCCCATCAGACTAAGTCAAGTCGTTTCATTCAGAAGTAAGAAAACAGATGAACATAAGGTAATAGACTTCCGTTTCAGCACTCACTGCTCTGAGAGGAATTAATCCAACAAAGTGGGTTTTGGACCAGAGGTTAGGGATTCTAGGATGAAACCAAAACAGGACAACTGTTTCAAAGTCTATAGCAAAGTACTAAAATGCTTGGGCTCTCTCCCCTGCTTTCCTGAAAGATGGATTTTATTACTTAAACTGAAAACAGAGAGTACCTTACACAAAAACAGGAGGAATAAGTATAAAGTCAGTACACACCATAAGGTAAATTCTGAGAGCACAGGAACTTAACATCAGTTAAGATTTAGAACACATCAGTTTTGATCACTGCTATATCCCCATTATCTACAATGGTCTCTGACACAGGGAACATACATAATAAATATGCAGTGAAGAGTGTAGAAGAGGGTTTTTTTAAAAAAATCTCCAAGAAAGAGAGACCAAGATGGTGGCATAGGTAATCAGCTATACTTGCTGCCTTTCACAACCACATCAAAATCACAACTAAACACACCACCCAGAACCATGGGAAAGCTGGCTGAGTGGAAGCCCCACTATTAGAGAGGGGAAGAAAGCCCATTGAAGACTGGGAAGAGGTGCAGAAGCACAGAAAGTGCTGGCACCTGGATATGCTGCTCTTTAAACCAGTTCCCCTGCTCTGAACTCCAGTTCCAGGTGAGACTCTGGGAGACTCAGGCACATATGGGGTGAAATTAGATTGTCTGGCATTGGGACAGAAACGTGAGGGCAGCTTACTCTTACAGGTGCTCGCAGCGATCATTGTTCATGCACTGAGATGCTGGACGCAGAGAACCTGGGACTTCTCCAGTTCAGGGCAGCCATCACTGTTTGCTCCACCCTGGTGATTCCCAGATACTCTGTCCCTCCCAATTTACAATCCCAACCAAGCTGTGCAAATCTGCTTTGGAATATGAATGGCCTTTCCTTTTGCCTAAAAAAACCCTGCAGCTGGGTCAGAGAGCCTCAGAGATTCCAAAAGAAGGCCCACTACCAGGCAGCAGCAGCAGCCTTGCTTCACAGCTGAGCCTCATCTGGGCACTTTCAAACTCAATACAAAGAGTAGAAATCTTCAGATGTCTTTGTACCTCCTACTGGGTGGCCCTAAACAGTGGTTGACCTTGTACCTCCTTGGAGACCCAAGAGCCAGTGTACTCAGTGGTCAGAGTGAAACCACAGCAGATTACACCTCTTCACACATCCATAAGAGACACACTCAAGGAGCAGACTCAGTAAGCACAAAAGCCCTACTGAAGCAAGTCCTGACCCATAAGGGTGTCTCCTGTGCAAAAGATCTTCCAGTATAGACACAGCTGGTCATCACTGCCAACTGGCCTGAAGATCAACTTCTCCCAGTGATATCAACAGCAATCAAGGGTTAGCTACAACAAAACTGTGCACACAGCCCACAAAGAGGTGCAACAAGAGCATCCACCTCAGGTAACTGGGGAGACTGAGCCACAGGGCCTTTTAGAACACCTACCACACAAGGCAACTCTATCAACTCAAGGAGACTTAGCAGCTACCCAGTACATAGAAACAAACACAAGGAAGCATCCAAAATGTGGAGAGAAAGATACAAATCACAAGTGAAAGAAATGGATGAAAGCAAAATATTGGATATAGAGTTCAAAACCACAGTTATAAGGTTACTCAAGAATCTTCTAGAAACCTCCGAGAAATTTAGCAAGACCCTCAAGGATATGAAAAAGGACCAATCAGAAATCAAGCATACACTGACTGAAATAAAGAATAATACACAGTGTTCCAACAGCAGATTAGAGAATTGCAAGAAACAAGTCAAAGATTTAAAATACAAAGAAGCAAAAAACATCCAACTGGAAAAGCAAAAAGAAAAAAGAACCCAAAAATATGAAGATAGTGTAAAGAGCTTCTGGGACAACTTCAAGTGTACCAACATCTGAATTATGGGGTGCCAGAAGAAAAGAAAGAACAAGATATTGAAAACCTATTTGAAGAAATAATGACAGAAAACTTCTCCTACCTGGTGAAAGAAAAAGAAAAAACTAAAAAAGTTCATCACCACCAAACCACTATTATATGAAATGCTGAAGAGTAATAAAAAAGTAAAGATAAAAATTATGAACAACTAAGTGACAATAAATACATACAGTACCTACAAACACGTAAATCTAAAAATCAAGTGAATAAAAAATCTGAAGAACAAAATAAACTGGTGAATATAATAGAATCAGGAGCATAGAAAGGGAGTGGACTCACAATTCTCAGGGGGAAGGAAGTAGAAGGGGTTCGGGAAGAGACTGGACAAAAATCTTATACTTATGGATGAGGACAATGGGGAGGGTAAGAGCATGGGTAGGGGGGAACCGGGTTGAGGGGAGGTATGAGGGGGGGGCAGGGAGCAAGGAACAACTAATAATCTGAACAATAAAGATTTATTTAAAAAAATCTCGAAGAAAGTAGGGAAAAAAAATCAAGGAAAACAAAACAAAAACAGAAAAATAAAAATGGGAACAGGAATTCAGGAGATTTGAGATCTGTAAAAGGAGTATCTGGAAAGAAAGAACATAGAAAACTGGAGGGGAGGGAAGAATTATAAAGAAGTAATGCTTAAAATTTTGCCAAACTTAAGTTTCCAGGTTGAATTACACATTGACTATTAGCACAAAAATGAAATTCTAAAATACCAGGAAGAAAAGACTCTAAAATACTTAGGGTATTTTAAATAGAAAGGTCACAAGAATCAGAAACAAGAAAGGAACAGGACTTCAAATGCAATCCTGAAGCTAAAATATAATGGAATAAGGCCTTCTAAACTCTGTTGGAAAGGGTTTCTATACTGAGAAACCATAGAATTCCATACCGAGTCCAAAAACCGATCAAATGTAAGAGTGAGGGTACAACCAAGGCACTTCCAGACATATGAGGTTCTCCCATGTATCCTCTACTCTCTCCCACGCCCCCCACAAAGCAACAGAATATATTTTACTAAAATGGAATATAAGGAAAAGGAATTCTCTCCAGCAAGGATGAATACAGTACTGAAGAGGGAAGAAGGAAGGCCCTCCATGACAGCTGTGCAGAGGGCCACAGAGAGCCAGTTCAGTCTGGAGTAAGAGAACACAGGACACTACCAGGAGGGATAGTTCTTTTTTTTTTTTTTTTTTTTTAATATATTTTATTGATTTTTTACAGAGAGGGATAGAAAGTTAGAAACATCGATGAGAGAGAGATATGGATCAGCTGCCTTCTGCACGCCCCCTACTGGAGATGTGCCGGAAACCAAGGTACATGACCTTGACCGGAATCGAACCCGGGACCTTTCAGTCCACAGGCCGAGGCTCTATCCACTGAGCCAAACTGGTTTTGGCGGGATAGTTCTTTTAAAAAAAATTTGGCTTTATATGTCCAACTGTACAAAGGATGGCTCATTTGGAGAATCTGAGGATAAATTAATGACAAAGACCAAAAAATCAAGTAAGTATCATTTTACAATTAACTCTAGGAAAAACAGTTAGATGAGAAAAGAAACTTAATGATAAAATAGTGTGGCTTAGATGTGATATTTCTATCATGATCAATTGATGCATTCTTAAATTAGTAAAAAACTACATGGGAGGATATGTAAAAAAAAAAAAAAAGAAAGAAAGAAAGAAAGAAAGAAAGAAAGAAAGAAAGAAAGAAAGAAAGAAAATAAAAAGTACCGTCTAAGGAAGGGAAGGTTTGTTATAAAAAATTAAACCTTCACCACCCAAAGCAAAAAGCCAATGGATATTGTTTAAAAAATTTACAACTCGAGCAATAGCCATATAGGCATGGAATTTATAATAGAGGCAAACAACAAAGTAAAAACATATTTTTTTTGTTAACCAGGAAGATTTTTAAAAAATATATATTTTATTGAGTTTTTAACAGAGAGGAAGGGAGAGAGAGAATTAGAAACATCAATCAGCTGCTACCCTCTAATGGGGATGTGCCCGAAACCAAGGTACATGCCCTTGACCGGAATTGAACCTGGGGCCCTTCAGTCCACAGGCTAACACTCTGTGCACTGAGCCAAACCAGTGAGGGCTCTAATTGGAAGATTTTTTTCCTCATTGTGTTTCAGAGAGAGAGAGTGGAAGGAAGAGAGAAAGAGGAAAAAGAAGGGAAGGGAAGGAGGGAGAAAGAAAGAGAAAAAGGGGAAGGGAAGAAGGGAGAAAAGGAGAGAGGGAAGGAGGGATGTGAGAGACATGGATTGGTTGCCTCCCACACCCACATCAACTGATACTTGCAACTCAAGAGAGGTAGGTGCCCTTGACCAGGCATTGAACCTTCTTCAGTGCTTAGGCTTATGCTCTAACCAGTGAGGGCCAAAAGCTTTTGTTAAGTAATTATATCTAGGTAATAAAACAGGAATAAGAGGATGGGGTAGGAATTTGCTATTTTTCTTAAAGTACCCATAAGACTAATATTTCTAAACTACAGACATAATAAAATATGAATTTCAAAAATAGAAATTTATCGCTTCTCGGCCTTTTGGCTAAGATCAAGTGTAAAAATAGAAATTCAACCAATGATTACCTGGTCTATGGGGTTTACTTCTTATCTCATATTGGGATTATGGATTTTTGGAATAAAAGCATTTAGTTTCACAGCAAAAGAGGATTTACAAATTTAGCAAAAGACTAATTTTGGTTTTGAAATGCTAGCTCTCTGCTTAACCTCTGTTACACAAAATTTAAATAAATAATGAATAAAACTCCACATTCATTTCCTTTCCCCATGACCTCACAATTCTGCTTTAGCCCCTAGTCAATGAGTGAAAAATCAGATAATCAGGCACTTAAGTCTAAATTCTCAAAAGCCCCCAGCAATCAGGATTATTTACATCAAATTTAAAAGCCTTCCCCCTATTGAAAAAAAAAGAGGAGAGAACATGTGTCAATGTACCCTTTATGCAAAGGGTCTGAAGGGTTCAAATCCAATCTGCCTGATTTTGTAATACCCACCAGCTAAAAATGGTTTTAACACTTTTTAACGTTTTTAAAAAATAAAAATATTATTTTGTGACACATGAAATTCAAATCTCAATGTGGGAAGGTAAAGACTTATTGGAACACAGCCGTGTTCATTTATGTTTGCATCTATGGCTGCTTTCTAGTGATGGCAGAGATTGTGGGGCCACAAAGCCTAACCTACTACTATCCAGTCCCTTTCAGAAAAGTCTGTGATCCCTGAGTTAAAGAACTTTGAATTTATCCCTGAGCTAAAGAACTCTAGTTCTAAATTTTATTTTAAATAAAGTTAAGACACATTCATGTATTTAAAAAATTTACATCTAAAAAGTCCTTGAATCAAAGATAAAGAAATTTGGCTAAATACCCTTGAAAGAGAAAAAATCCAGATTAAATGGTTGCTTAGGACCATTCTGGTAAAAGGGAACAGAATCAAGATTAGAATCTTCAGACTTAGAGAGCTGCTCTCTTAGATAGGCATCTGTTGCCAAAGTTTTAACCCCAATACTCCTTTGTTCCTATTCTACTCTTCAACTTTCTATTACTAAATTAACTTATTTCACTTTAGTTAAAATGTTAATAAAACATGCTCTTAAAATTTGATCTCCCCCAAATATTTAAAATGGATTGAAATTTACTTATGACTGTGCCAAAAAACAAATACAAAACACAGTGGAGAATACTGGTTTTAAGGACAGTCTTTGTCACTGGGGACGCCCAGACTCTTATCTCTGACCCCAGGGTATCACTCTGGCCTCATAATCCCCCAAATTTCTCTTAATTTCATTTTTCTCACCTCTAAAAGTGAGGATAGTACCTACCACAGTTGAGTGGAGTGGGACTGAGTAAAATAAAGGATATGAAAAACTTAATGATCTATCACAGAATTCAGAGCTCAAGAAATGTTGCCTATTATACTTTGTCTTATCACGTCTAAATATTTTTATAACCATTCATTTTCCATGAAGAGCTTCACAAGTGCTGTTCTCAAACTGCAGTGCCCCTCAGCTTATCAATGTCAATTCCCTTGGCCCTACTCCTAGCTACACCAATTGTTTAATCCGGAAGAGGCAGGAATCTGCATTTTCTTTCTTTCTTTTTTTAATTGATTTCAGAGGAGAAGGAAGCAGGAAAGAGAGCTAGAACCCCCAATGATGAGAGAATATCATTGACTGGCTGCCTCACACACTCCATACTGGGGATCAAGCTGGCAATCTGAGTATGTGCCCTAACCAGCAATCAAACTGTGATCTCCTGGTTCACAGGTGGATGCTCAACCACTGAGCCATGCCCGCCAGGCAAAAATCTGTATTTTCAAACTTAAATTGACAATTGGAGGCAAGTAGTCCATGGGCTAGAAATAGTGTTCTAGATAATGAAGTTAAGAGACAATCAAAAGCCAAAATAATCACAGCTTTAATTAAGTAATATACTTAATAAAGGTGCTGAGTACTACTCATTTCTTTTGCTGTTTTTCTTTTTACAATAGTCCTATTTTTTTTTAATTTTAATTTAAACTTGTGTTGGGCTCCATAAGTTAACTAACGTTACACATAATACAAGATTATTTTCTGATTATGAAGGTTAGGACTTTCAGTTATACAACCAACTAAACAGTTAAGGAACTTAAAATGGTCAGTAATCACATCCAATGGATCTTCAGTTTTCTATCTTGGAATTTAGCCACACAACCTTGTTACTATCCCCAGAGAATTTAATACTGACCTGTTTTACTTATAGTATATTTGAAAACAGAAAGAAAAAAGGTATTCCTACTGTACAATACAAACTAATACAAGTTAGAAACTAAATAAGCATGAAACTAAATAT
The DNA here is from genome assembly GCA_004026805.1 of Lasiurus borealis. Classification (NCBI taxonomy): domain Eukaryota; kingdom Metazoa; phylum Chordata; class Mammalia; order Chiroptera; family Vespertilionidae; genus Lasiurus; species Lasiurus borealis. The sequence goes on from PVJN01013621.1 coordinate 16,463, forward strand.
GTTCTATATTAAAACTAAATATGTTCTATATTAATAACTAAATATGTTCCATATTAAGAACCCATGATGTGTAATACATGTGAAGTGAAGTGCATGCAACAGTCACACCTCAGGGCAAGGTTTTTCCCATTTAAGTGTCTATTTCAAAATCAGCAAAAACAGAGTTGAGAGTGGCAAAGTCTGAGGATATAAAGGTATCAATTTGCAATTACCTTGCTCCAGTCTATGGCACAGGGAGCGCCTTGCTGCTTCCATCTCCGGAGTCGGATTATCTAGGACGTGTCTACACCACTGCAAAGGGCTCAGGGATTTTTCTGATGATGAGAATGTCTTTGAAGACCCAATGTATAACCTTAAAAAGAGAAATCTACATTATAGGTATTATATAGGTGTGTAGAGATTGCTTGTCTTCTAGAGAAAATAACACATATTTATTAACAATTGCTACCAAACAGAACTCACATTTGATTAGTTTAAATACCAAAATTAATTTTTAACAAACATCTCCAAATAGAATGGGGATGCAGCTTAGTGGGAAGGACTCCAAAAACTGTGAAAATATATCTCAGAGTCAGAGATTGGAGGCTTTTGTTATTGAACTAACCTTGAACAGATACCAGAATGATACCTCACTTTTCTAGAAAGAAACATTTTCATCTCTTTATTGGCAATAGCATCTTACATGGACTTGAGCTAATGTATGTAAGCATGACACAGCAAGTAGAGAAAATCTTATGTGCTTTTTACAAGTGAATGTCAATTGTTTATTCAAATAATCAGATATTTCTCTAGTCAAAGTCTATTCTAGGGGAGAAACAAAGATGGCGGCATAGGTAAACACCTAAACTGTTGCCTCATACAACAATTTCAAAACTACAACTAAAATACAAAACAGACATCATCCAGAACCACAGGAAGGCTTGCTGAGTGGAAATTCTACAACTAGAAGGGAAGAGAAAAGCACACTGACACTCACAGGAGCTGTGGAAGAGAGAGGTATGGAGACACACACGTGGAGAGGGCTGGCAACTGAGTATGCAGCTAGCTTTCTCAAATGGAAGGGAGAAAAAAGCTCCTGATTGTTCTGAACTCCAGTTCCAGGGGAGACTCTGAGGACCAAGTATCATTTGGGGAGAAAAAGGACTGTCCAGTAGCAGGCAAAACTTGAGGGTGGCTTTCTCTCAGAGGTTCTTGCAGCGATTACCAGAGGACACTGAGACCCAGGGGCCTTTTAGGGCAGGGCTGATGGGAAGCCATTGATGTTGGCACTGCCCTCTGTGCCCATCAAAGTTGAGCACAGAGGCTTTTGCAAGTCTTATCTCATAAGGGTGTCTCCAGCACAGTTCTCGCAGCGTAGACACAGCTGATCCTCACAACCAATTGGCCTGAAGGTAAATTCCTCCCAGTAATACCAATAGCAATCAAGGCTTAACTGCAATAAGACTGTGAACATAACCCACAAAGGTGTGCATCAAGAGTGTCCACTTCAGGTAACTGAGGAAGCTGAGCCACTGGGCCCTCTAGAACACCTACCACACAAGGCCACTATCAACTCAGGAAAGCAGCCAAAATGCAGAGACAAAGAAACAGGTCACAAATGAAAGAAATGGATGAAAGCAAAATATTGTATATAAAGTACAAAACCATGGTTATAAGGTTTTTCAAGAATTTTCTAGAAAAGGGTGATAAATTCAGCAAGATATAAAAAAGGACCAATCAGAAATAAAGCATACACTGACTGAAATAAATAATAATATACAGAGATCCAACAGCAGACTAGAGGATCCCAAGAAACAAATCAAAGATCTGAAATACAAAGAAGCAAAACACACCCAACAGAAAAGCAAAAAGAATCCAAAAATATGAAGATAGTGTAAGAAGCCTCTGGGACAACCTCAAGCATACCAACATCCGAATTATGGGGGCACCAGAAGAAGAGAGAGAGCAAGATACTGAAAACCTTTTTGAAGAAATAATGAATGAAAACATCCCCTGTTGAGAGAAATAGACTTACGAGTCCAGAAAGCACACAGAACCCTAAACAAGAGGAATTGAAAGAGGACCACACCAAGACACATCATAATTAAAATACCAAGAGCAAAAGACAAAGAGAGAATATTAAAAGCAGCGAGAGAAAAACAGTTCATTACCTACAAGGGAGCACCCATACGACTGTCAGCTGATTTCTCAACAGAAACTATGCAGGCCAGATGGGAGTGGTGAGAAATATTCAGAGAGATGAATAGCAAGAACCTACAAGATTATTCTACCCAGCAAACCTATCATTCAGAATTGAAGGTCAGATAAAGAGCTTCACAGATAAGAAAAAGCTAAAGGAGTTCATCACTGCCTAACCAGTATTATATGAAATGCTGAAAGGTATTCTTTAAGAAGAGGAAGAAGAAGAAAAAGATAAAGATAAAAATTATGAACAACAAATACAAGTGAATCTAAAAATCAAGTGAATAAAAAATCTGATGAACAGGATAAACTGGTGAATATAATAGAACCAGGGCATAGAAAGGGAGTGGACTGCCAATTCTCAGGGGGAAAGGGGTGCGGGAAGAGGCTGGACAAAAATTGTACATCTATGGATGAGGACAGTGTGTGGGGGGGGCAGTAAGGGCAGAGGGTGAAGGGAAGCTATGGGGGAAAAAAGAGCTATAATAATCTGAATAATAAAGATTTATTTTAAAAAAAGTCTATTCTAAATTTGGTAATGTGCTTCTTTCTCATTAAAGCCAAATAAACATCTTTGAAATGTATGTTTTAGGAAGAGTTCACTTCCAGCCTCTATACCATCCTATATAATAAAAAGCTAATATGCAAATTGACCAAACAGCAGAATGACTGATTGCTATGACACGCACTGACCACCAGGGGGCAGATGCTCAATGCAGAAGCTGCCCCCTGGTGGTCAGTGTGCTCCCCAAGAGGAGTGCCACTCAGATGGAAGCCCTGAGTCTGGGCTCACAGCAGGCAAGCACAGCGGAAGTGGAATCAGTGCTAAGGATGTCTGACCAATGGCTTAGGCCCGCTCCAGCAGCAGTGGCAGCAGTGTTAAGGATGTCCAACTCACGGTTTAGGCCCACTCCCATGGACCTAAGCTGTAAGTCGGACATCCCCCAAGGACTCTCAGACTGCGAGAAGGCACAAGCTGGGCCCCCTACCTGAGGGACCGCCTACCAAGTGCATGAATTTTGTGCACTGGGCCTCTAGTTACATAATAATGGGTAGGACTCAAAATAACAGGAAGGCTCTATAAATTAAAGCAAAGATTTCCTCTCATTGATATACTGTGCTAAGGTAAATTTTAGAATTTCAGTAAGATTATATAAAAAGGTTTATCTTGAGGATTAACCAATAGTTTACCAAAAAAAAAGAAAATTTTAATTTCTAATAACTGATCTTATTTTATAAAGCTGCATTCTAATTATAAATCTTATTAAAGTAATATTCCTTCAAAGGGACCATAATTCTAATGACTGCACTTTCTTGAAATAACATTTCATTATTCACTCTTTTACTTTTTATAGTCAGGACTCCCACCTACTAGAGTAATTTATCAGCTATCCAAAATGGTTGGGTAATATACTGTTCATTGGTAAAGTATTCTTTTAAGTCAGGGATGGGCAAACTTTTCTGTAAAGGGCCAGCAAGTAAGCATTTAGGTTTTGTAGGCCAAGCTCTGTCACAACCACTCGACTCCACTATTGCAGTTTAAAAACATCATAGATGATACGCAAATGAATAAGTTCCTATAAACTTTACCTAAAATATGTTTTATACACATTAAAAGCTGATTCTCAGATATCATGAAATAAGATTCTTTTGATATTTTTCAACCATTTAGTAATGTAACAAACAAGTGCTGGCAAGGATGTGGAGAAAAGAGAAACTGAAATGTAGGTTGGTATAGCCATTGCAGAAAACAGTGTGGAGTTTCCTCAAAAAATAAAAAATGGAACTTTTTACCCAGCAATCCCACTTCTGATTATATGTACTAAGAATTTTGAAATACCAGTCAGAAAGAATATATGCACCCCTATGTTCATAGCAGCATTATTTACAATGGAAACTGCTCAACAGTCCATCAGTGACTTAGTGGTTGAGTGTTGACCAATGAACCAGGAGGTAATGGTTTGATTCCCCATCAGTACACATGCCTGGGTTTCAGGTTCTATCCCAAGCAGGGGATGTGTAGGAGACAGCTGATCAATAATTCTCTCTCTTCATTGATTTTCTATCCCTCTCCCTCTCCACTTCTGTCTTTAATCAATAAAAACATTTTAAAATACATATTTTAAAAATCAATGGTACATTTACACAATGGACTAACTACGCTGCTATAAAAAGAAGAAAATCTTACCCTTTAAGACAACCTGGATGGACCTGAAGATTATTATGCTAAGCGAAATAAGCCAGCCAGAGAAAGACAAATACCATATGATCTCAATAATACATGGAATCTAACAAACAAAATAAACTGATGAACAATATAGAATCAGAGGCATGGATACATGGAACAGACTGACAAATGTATTGAGGGGAGGGAGAAGGAGACTGGATCAAGAAATGTGAAAGAATTAGCTGAAGAACACATATGCATAGCCCAAGACACAGACAATAGTGTAGTGAGGTTCAAAGGAGGGGAAGGGAGCAGAGACCTGATGGAGGTGGGAAAAGGAGAGGAGAAGGGATGGGAGACATCTGCAACAGTGTCAATAAAAAAAAATTTAAATAAAAAAAGGAATAAAGTGAGTTTCCTGGAAGCAGTATAAAAAATAATAATAATAAAAAATTTAGCTGACCAGCCATATAAACCAGGTAGCAGGCCCAATGTACCAGTAGGATACAATCTGTTAACTCCTAGTGCAAATAAGGATTCTAAAATATCTGTTTTAATCGATTTGATAGTAATCCTTATATATCATTATTCTCTGAGAATGTGGACAATCCTGCCTTCATCAAGAGTATATTGATTAGTTAAAAATTTATATTCCTGGACCCCACCTCTGTCTACTGGGACAAGATTATCACTTACTTATGTAAATCCATTCCATTCACCCTCCCCTGCTAAAGGCCTCCTGAACTGTCCAGTACTAGGTAGCTCTCTAGGCTCCCAAGAAAAGGTTATTTTTCTAGGCCAGTTGTTTTCAATCTTTGGTGCATTGAAATCTTAGAGGCTTGTTGAAACAAAAATTGCTAACACTTGATTCTAGGCAAGTCTAACCTACCAGATTCAGTAGGTTTTGGGATGGGGTCTAAGAACTCAAAATGTCTAACTAGTTCCCAGGAGATACTGATACTGCTGTCTGGAGACACACTGAGGATGGATGCACTGGGCTAGGCCAATCATAGCAATCCCATTATTTCTGTTTGCCCAGGGACTGGTTTGGGCACAAGCCCTGGACACAATCCTAACCAAGAAAAACTAAGGGGAAATATTCTGATGGGTATATGGACAATATTCTCCTCATTTTCAAAGGGGACACAAAAGACCCAATTATATACTGCCTACAGCATTTACACTTTAAATATAAACATGCAGGCTAAAAGGATGGAAAATTACAAAAACCACAAAGAAAAGTCTAGACCCAGAAGTTTTCTCCACTGAATTCTATCAAATACATAAAAAAGAATACCAATTCTTCACAAACTCTACAAAAGAGAGAGAGAGAGAGAGAGAGAGAGAGAGAGAGAGAGAAACACATCCTATGATGTCAGTGTTATGGATACCGAACCAGACTCAGACCTTATAAGGAAATTAAAAATCAATATCCCTAATGAATATAGAAGCAAAAATTCTAAATAATTTAGCAAATAGAGTTCAACCACATATAAAAAGCATACATACTTCATCATTACCAAGTAAGATTTATCTCAGGAATGAAAGGTTGGCTTCCCAGTCAAACATAAAAGTAACTTATCATATGCACTAAAATAGAAAAAATATATAATAATCTCAAAGACTAAAGTATAATGCATCCATCCATTCCTGATAAAAACTCACAGCAAGTTAGGAATAGAAGGACATATCCTTGATCGCATTAAACAGGTGTACAAATACAGCATCTGTAATGGTGAAGCACCATGAATGCTTTTCCCCTAATACTGGAACAAAACAAGGGTTGAAGGTTCTAGCCACTGCAATCAGACAATAAATAAAAACAGCTACTCTGGAAAGAAAGAAGTAAAACTGTCTATTCACAGATGACATGATTATCTATATAAAACAAAATCTGAGAAATCTACACAAAAGAATAAGGGAGTGTTCCAGCAAGATTGTAGGATACCAGATCAATATATAAAAGTTAATTGTGTTTCTATATAGTAGCAACAATAATCAGTATTTTTGAAATTTCACTTTCCACTTATACTACCATAAAAAAACCCACACACACACAAAATGCCTAAGGATAAATCTAACAAAGATGCCAAGACCTATACACTGAAAACTACAAAATACTCTTGAGGTAAATTAAAAATATAAATAAATGGGGAGACAATAGTTATGGGTCAGCCCTGGCCGGTATGGCTCAGTTAGTTAGGCATCAGCCCATGCACCAAAAGACTGCTGGTTCGATTCCCAGTTAGGGCACATGCCTGGGTTTTGGGCTCAAACCCCAGTGTGGGGTTGTATAAGAGGCAACTGATGGATGTTTTACTTTCATCTCTCTCTCTCTCTCTCTCTCTCTCTCTCTCTCTCTCTCTCTCTCTCTCTCTCTCTCCCCTCCCACTAAAAATCAGTAAAATATTTATGGGTCAGAAGATTAAATATTAAGATGTCAATTATTCTTAAACTGACTATCTATTTAACACAAAACCCCAATCAAAATTTCAGAAGGCTTTTTGCAGAAATGTAACAGCTGACTCTGCTATTCACATGGAAATGCAAAGATCCCAGAATAGTCAAAATAACCTTTATAAAATAAAATAACAAAGTTAGACAGCTACTGCTGACTGAGACTCATTACAAAGTTATAGTAATGAAGACAGTTTCAACATGGCATGAAGATAAACAGATCAATGGGCAAAAAGAGATGGTCCAGAAACAGAGCTACACATAGATGGAATATTGATTCTTGGCAAATTACAAAGACAATTCAATGCAGAAGAGATCATCTTTGGAACAAATGGAGCTGGAACATGGATATCCATATGTAAAAATAAACTTTGATCCATACTTCCCACAAAATCCAAAGTTAACACAAAACAGATGCAGACAAAAATGTAAAACCTGAAACTACAAAATTTTTAGAAGAAACCATAGGCAGAAAGTCTTTGTATCCCTGGGTTGACAATTATTTAATCTTAGATATAATTTCTTACACTGAAAGCATAATCCGTAAATGAAAAAATTATCAATTAAACTTCAAAGTTAAAACTTTGCTCTTTGAAAAGACACTATTAAAAGAACAAATGATGAAGCATAGAGTGGAAGAAAATATTTGCAAATCATATCTGATTTAAAAAACTTGTATGTAGACTACATACAGGTAAACCAATTTTTAAAAATGGACAGATTTGAGCAAACATTTCACCAAAGAAAAATCTATGGAAGGCCAAATGGCAAACAGAAAATATGCTTGTCATTAGGGAAATGCAAACTAGAACAACAATGAGATACTACTATACATCCATCAGATGGCTAAAATTAGTAAGACCAATCACAGCAAATACTGAGGATGTGGAGAAACTGAAACTGATACACTGCTGGTAGAAATGTAAAATGGCACAACCACTTTGTAAAAGATTATGGCAGCTTCTTAAAAAGCTAACATACCCCTGCTCTCTGTTTCAGCCATTCAAAAGTCACTAAGTATTTAGACTATAAAGACATGAATGCATGTTTACATAATAAAGACTTGCTTGTAATAGTTAAAAGCGAAAAACAATCCAACTGTTCATTAAAAGATGAATAGATGCCCTACCCGGTTTGCCTCAGTAGATAGAGAGTGAGCCTGAATACGGAAAGATCCCAGGTTCGATTCTGGTCATGGGCATATGCCTGGTTGTGGGTTTGACCCTCAGTAGGGCGTGTGCAGGAGGCAGCCAATCAATGATTCTCTCTCATCATTGATGTTTCTATTTCGCTCTCCCACTTTCTTCCTCTCTGAAATCAATAAAAATGTATTTAAAAGAAAAGATGACTAAACTGTTATGTCCATACAACTGAATAGCTCTCATGATGAAAAGAAATGAACTATATATTTTGATTCAAGGAAAAACACAGATGAATTTAAAAATAATTATTTTGATTGTAAAAAGCCAAACAAACACAAATAAATGAAAAAGAGTACATACTATATGGTTTCATGCCTCTAACAGTATAGGAAATGCAAACCAATCCAGACTGAAAGAAAACAGATCACTGGTTGCCTGGGTTGGAGAAGTGAGCAGGATCAGGAGAGAGAGAATACAAAAGGCCACAAAGAAACTTGGTGTGGGGGCATAGCCCCTTCCTTGATTGTGGTGACAGTTCATGGGTAGACCACATATCGAAACCTATCAAATAGTACATTTTAAGTATATGAAGTTTACACTTCACCTTAATAAAGCTTTTAAAATAAAAGTCATACATTAGGGACTGTCCCTCAATAGTCTTGAGACTTGAGACTCAAGTAGCTATCTACCACACAGGTGAATCAGAGAGAAGCAGGTGCCTGACAGCCCCAACATAAACCAGCCACTAAATTAGTTAAGTGAAAACTTCCTTATCTTTAGGCTTTAAGTTAATAAAACGTCCTCACTATTCTAATAAAAATACAAATCACGTCACTGTCTGAGCCTTTGCTTCTTCTCAACTCCTTCTCATCTGCCATGTGAAGCTACTCTCCAACGCACTTTCTACACATTACCTCTAGATTCACGAGGGGCAAAAGCTCTTATCTTCTGCTACTAGGGAGTTTCCATCAACCAGCGTGCCTCAGGACTTCAGATACTCACACCATTTTGTTGTTGTTGTTGTTTATTTTTGGGGGGAGGTGTTGTTTTTTTGGTGTTTTTTTGTTTTTGTTTTGCTTGTAGGGGAACTCCACAGGAAGGTTTCCTTCATCTCTTAGAGCCTATGTAATCTAGTTCTTTCATTTGACCACACAGCCTCACGCAAATTCAAAAGCAATGCTCACTTTCCACAGGCACATTTGATTACTATGTGACTCACTCTGTCATATTTATTTATGGGGGTTTTTATTGTTCATACTCTATTTCCATCCATGCTATTTGTCTGATCCCCATCCTGAAGTTCCTAGAACATAGATCATGTGACTGAAAGCAGGGAATTCAGTTGCAAGTCTGCATAAGGAACAACTGGAACCCAAAGAGCCCCGACTCTACCCCATAACAGCCAGTCCCACCACAGCTTCTCCATCACAACCTAAGATCAGAGGCTTAGGATGTGGATAGCTGAGCCAGAGGAGCTCTGACTTTAGGCACATCAAATCTAGTTCGAGGGATGAAGAACCTTACTGAAGCAGAGTATCTAAGAGTCTATGTGTTAGAACTTTTTCCATCCCTAAAACCGACTGCCTTTCTTATATCTTCCAGGAGTATGTAAGGTTTATGTCTTGAAAACTAGAAAAGCCCATGAGAAGACTCAAAGATACTGAAACTTGAACTGCTACTCTCCCAATCACTTAGTAAAGTATACCAGTCAAAAAACTCCACCCCTGCAGAATTTTAGATCAATTTCAATACCTCCTTTGGGTATGAACCAATGATACCAGATATTTGGAATATTCCTTTTAAATAAAAACCCTGAGACTAAAAGTGGAGGGGACGAAAAAGAACTAAGGAGAAAAACAATGCAGAGAACAGATGAACAAACTCAAGACAACTATAAAATACTAGACGCCCTGTGCACGAAAGTTCAGGAGCCCTCGGGGAATGTCTGACTGATTTAGCACCAGTCCTGAGTCTGGATTCTGGCTGAGCGGCACTCTGATTACCAGGGGGAAGATCCTGCATTGAGCAGGATCAGGCCAAAACTGGCCCTTCCACATCCTCTGAAGGGCCCTGGATTGAGAGAGGGCACACGCCAGGCCAACAGACCCCACCAGTGCATGATTGAGGCCGGGGAGCAATGCAGGTGGTTGGCCAGCTGGGGAGGAATTGAGGGAGGGTTTCAGGGCATGTCCAGCCCATCTCGCTCAGTCCTGACTGGCCAGACCCCAGCAGCAACCTAAACTATCAATCAGAGTGTCTGCCCCTGGTGGTCAGTGCATATCATAGTGACTGGTGGTTAATCAGTCAACTGTCTGCCACCTGGTGGTCAGAGAACATAACAAGTGGTTGAGTGGCCTTAGCATATCATTAGGACAATACACTTTGGCTGAATGGACAACTGGGCACTTAGCATAATAGGCTTTTATTATATAGCATCATCTGAGAGAAAATGTTGCATTCATAAAATAAAAACAGAATATTAAAAAGAAATAGTTTCTTCATTCTTGGAAAATGAAATTATATTCAGTAAGTTTGGAAAAGCAAGTTAAAGAAGTCTCCCAGACACAGATTTACAATGGAGATAAAATTAAATGGTCGCACCAGGCGGACCTAGACCTGATTGCAAGTTCTAAAATGTGCTCGCGCACGCGCGCGCATACACCCACACACATATACACAAAGACACACACAGAAGGTTATGGGAGGAGAGGGGAGCAGAAAATTTCTGAGGGTAAAAGGCAGGCCATTGAGTTACAATGAAAGTACTACAAATGTCCAGTACAATAAATGAGTAAAGAGGCCCATACCAAGGTACAAGTTGATATTATAGAATACTAGAGATGAAAAAATCTCGGGAAAAAAAATGGGTCAGGAAGGATTATATAACTAAACCACAGTGCACTTCAGAATCTAGAAAATAATAACATTTGAACAAAATGGAACAATGCCTTCAAACATGAGGGAAAAACACTTGACTTTTAGTGTTTTATACCCAGCCCAATTATGAATCTTGTATGAGAAGAGAATAAAGACATTTTCAAAATATGCAGGATTTCAAAGTGTGCTTCTCATACATGTGCCCTTTCTGAGAGAGATAATGGAGGCTATTAAGAATAAATGAAATAGGAAGACAAATAATTTAAGACATAGGAGATCCTATAAAGGAATGAAACCTAAGGAATTAACTGACAATAATACTGGGCATCCAGCCTAAGGAGCAAACAGTAAAGACTGAAGCAATGGGCTTAAGAGTTCCAGAAGGAATGGCATTATAAAATACATTTTTTAAATTACATATGTTTTTATTTATTTGAGAGGAAAAGAGAAGGAGAGAGAGATTCAAACAACAATGATGAGAGAATCATTGATCGGCTGCCTCCTGCACACCTCCTACTGGGGATCAGTCTGCAACCTGGGCATGTGCCCTTGACTGGACTCGAACTTGGGACCTTTCAGTCCACAGGCCGACATTCTATCCACTAAATCAAACCACCTACATTTTTAAAGGCAGGTTTAAAAGATTATCAAATGTGTTTGAGCTTATTGAAAACCTTAATGGCTCTAAAAGTATTTGGATAAATAATCAATAATAATAGGTTAAAGAAACTGAAGGGGTGGAGGGAAGAGACCATTATTAACTCTTGGAGGAACAAAGGGATTATAACAATAAATATAAGATACAATTAACTGTTTTCAGCTAATAAGTTATAATCATAATACAGGCATTATAATGATTTAATGCAAAAATTACAAAAAACATGAGAAGGGAAAGCAAATATGGTGATTTGGGGGTGAGGGGAAGAGAGCTCCTTCCAAAACAAGTCTACAAATGTCTAAGTTCATATTGTATAAAGATGTGAGAAATAAGGAACAAAAGAAACAGGTAGAAGAGAATATAAAGTGATGCCTATATGGAGAACTCAAAGGTAGGAACGAGTCGAGGACTGCTGCTTTCTGTAATGAGCCTTGCTATAGGTGAGTTCTGAACTATGTACATCCTATTTATTGTATTACTTTGATAAAACTCTGGAAGCACTATGTAAATATATGGTATTAAGACAAGTGATTATTTTCAGAGTTAATCTCCAATCAATGTAGTCCAGATAACCGCAAGCCTACTCTTTCTATAGCTAAGGACTACAGCTGAATTTAAATAAAGAAGAAAAAAAGAGAGAGATCCTGCAGCTACAAACTCCTTGAGTACAATATATCTCTAAAATTGGATAAACAAAGAAAAACCTGAATTTCTCCTAAGTCTAATCTAAAAAGTCATTTTAAAAATTGCCTTATTCATTGTCATTACAATTCCAGCAACATTTATAATATCTTATTTTGCCATCATTAATACAACATACTTCTAGTTGAAACTACTCTTTCAATTTCTATTGTTTAATTGATGGTATATTTGAGTCTGGCAAGAATATTTGAAATGTCCCCCTCTGGTTTTCTTTAACTTTACTTCAATAACTTCCAAAAGCTCATGACTAGAACTGACCCTTCTCATAGACTATCTTCTTTTCCATATATGACTCTAGGCTTAATTCATGTGCTAACACTGGGAGGTCAGAAGTAACACAAAGCCCATCATAATGCTTCAAATAAAATATTATTACTGCCCAGAAAAAAACAAACCTATTATTCTGAAGTAAATGTTTTGGTTCTAAAGTCATCTTTCTCCAGATAATACCAAATGGTAAAGCAATATCTATCTATTACCTACCTATATCTATCAATCTATATCTGTATTCTCTCTCTCTCTCTCTCTCTCTCTCACACACACACACACACACACACACACACACACACCTGTCTCTAAAAAATAATATGTAGCAATTTTCAAAGTAATTTTAAGAGACTTCAATCACAAGTTTTAAGGAAAGCTAAAACATCAGCACTAATAAGCAAAATTAATCAATTCCTAGTCAAATTAAACAGTGTTTAATGAACAAGCACCTGGCTAGGCTCAAACTGATCAGCCATTGCAAAAAGTACTATCACACTAAGCTATAAAAGGATATATGACATCTAAATTTTAGTTACTGAACTGTCCTATAGCAAACTCTCTCTCCTCTCCATCCACAGTTAAGTCTAAACTTCTATTTCAGTGTCTTCATGAAGTACTTCAAAGTTACTAATTTTAAAGACACATCAGCACATACTTCAGTCAACTCCTTTTGGCTCCTAGAAAACACTGCTGTTTTCAATTAGCATTGTCAGAAAGTGAAGCACCCTCTGGTCTTTTCACTGAAAATCAATTATGAGGGGGAAAAAATAGTTTAGGTGGTCTAATTTAGCTGTGCCATATGTATAGTACAAGGTGTTCAACAGCTTTGATGGAAAATTGGCAAGGATTTTAGCCAGCTGTCTGAGGTCTTGGTGTTGCACATGGAAGATGAATGTTCATTCATTAAATTTTCTTTACTTTGTACACATATTTTTTCCTTCCAGAATTATGAATTTTCCTCCTGTCCTTTCCAGTTGGACAAGGTTAAAATCCCTGCCACATCCCTTTACACAAGTCTCAATATTCTGCTAATTACCACTCCACTAAAGTAATGGTCTCGTTTTATGACTACCTTGTATGTATTAGCTGGCATGTTTTTATCTTGGCATTTTCTGAATATAGACTTATCTTCCTTGTTCCCCCAGTACTACTCTATCTTGAGAGAGCTATGCTTTCCCACCTGTTTTCTCTAAGTTCATTTTGCTTTCAAACAGTACAAACTGGGAGTTTTTCTAACTCTGCCCACAACGCATAAATACATTTACTATTTCAACCCAGGTCACACACATGTAAAACTAGAACAAGTTTACTCAAGACAAGTTGTTATTGTAAGATATAATACACTCTGATTTTATATTCTATTGTACTTCATTTAAAAAAAAATGCTGACAATCCACTAAACTGACTTTATAGCCCACAAATCGATCACATCAAAACTGAGAGAAATTCTCAATGGTATAAACACTTCTGAATCTGTGAAAACAATCTGGATTTTAGTCTTAATTCTTTCAGTACATAACTGAAGGAGCTTACATGAGTCATTTCATTTAAGAACTTCAGTTCCTTAACAGTGAAATAAGGGAGCTGTCACACTATGCCATGGGAACATAATAACTGGACTTAAGAATAAGGTTCTGGAACCACAGTCAATTTTAATTTTCTGAGACATTTCTGAGACATAGCAGCACTATGCTAAGATAACTAGGTGATATTATGGTGAAATTAAATATTTTAAATTCAACTGAGATAAGTATTTGAAGAAATAGGCCAACTGTTTTGTTTCAAAACTTTTCATCAAAATGAAAAGTAAGACACACCATTCTTCTTACATTAAAATTTTGTGTTGTTTTGCTATAGATATAAAATGCATATAGGTTAAATAACTGTTTGGAAAAAAGACCTAAGATACCACAAAAGAGGGACATACAGTTTGCAGTGATGACAGAACTTTAAGAGAGCTTTGCAAGTTAACAAATGGGTTAAACCCTGGTGATTATTTATTCATCAAAAGGCCCAAATATTGCAATATAAAAATATATCCATGCATAAAATGCTATGACAGAAAGTTTCTTGTAAATCAGGTGACCTTAAAAATATTTACATCTTTCCCAATAAGATTAATGATCCTTCCCTGTTTTTCCACCTGGGACTCTATTCCTAGGTTTATTTTGAGGAAGGTATAGTATTTATAGAGTACTCTGCCATTTGTCTGTAAAAACATTTGTAGTGTCAAGGCAAGATTTACCTATTTATCTATATACTTGAGAAGTAAATTAGTAGAACCTACTACAATTTAAATTCACTTCAAACCATCTAAAAGTGCTGATACCTACTTAGTTGGATTAGCCTGATTATTTCTTAAAGTTATTTCAATGCTATTTTGATTAAAAATAAACTACAAAAGGAAAGTCTAGATATCAAATACTAGCAGTTGGATGATAACTAATTATGGTAGAAATCCATTCAAAAGAGAAAATATTAAAAGCATATTAGCTATGCATACACTATCACCAATCTAATATACTTATAAATATACTTACAGTAATAGCATCATCAAAAATTTTAAATGCTAATATTTTAAGGCACATAATTAACCCCCATCAAAAAAAATGCAAACAAGTTCTTTTTCATGACTTAAGTACATATCTTCAGAAAAAGTCAAATGGGGACTAAATTAACCCAAAATAATATGAGTGGGATAAGGTCTTATAGTTAGTGATAACCTAAAAACCACTAACAGAGCATTTTCCAGTACCATATTTAGGCTGAAATTGAGCTTATGATACACTTGGGTTCCACAAAAATAGAGGTGCAGCTTCTAAAAAGAATGGCTTAAAGTTCCAGAAAGTAGTAAGTTGTCTTGATTTTTACAACTTGAGCTACTTTAAAGTACTGACAAGGAGGATGAATGCCTTACATATGAATATGATCCTTGCATTTTGGTTCTCAGAGGTAAACCAATTAGTGAATGCACTTTACAGAGCTCTCAAGGAAGAGTAAGGGAAAGGAACAGCACTGCCCCCCCCAATCCCCCAAAAGAAAGACCAGTAGAGGCTCTCCATTTCCCAGCCCCTCCCTCCTGTGCAATCATGCAATAGGAAAACAAAGAAAGCAAGGAAAGCCCAGCTTGCAAAAGTTAGAAAGGGTCTTGAATTTTAAAAACCACGACTAAAGAGGGATTGCAGCTCTTCCTCATGTCACTGTGTGGAGGAGAATACTGCTCATTTTCCTGGGCATGAGCCTCAGTTCCACCCTATCTGACGCTTCTACTCACATGACCATATCCCACCACCTCTAGTGACTGAAGAAAGTATATTATTATTATTATCACTCCATGAGCAAGTTGCATGAAAAAATAAACAATACAAGAATCAGAACCCCCTCCAAAGTGGCTCACTGATGGAAAGCAGAAAGAGCTAACCAGATTTCAAATGAAAAATAAATTCTGCCAGCCTCACATTTTTTGATGACTTCAAGTTTCTGACAAATAAAAAATAAGTTCCTCTAACCTCGCTTTTCTCCAATCAACAGTTTAATTTAAAAAAGTAAAGTTCTTTGGTTGCTAGGCGAAGTGTCCTCAAGCTGCCCACTCCATTCCCTAAAAAGCCCCCCCCCTTTTTTTTACAATATTATAAATAGGAAAGCCACCTTTAAAAAAACAAACAAACAAAAAAAGTCAGTCTCTGAATGAGAAGCTATGAATGAAAATGCAGGGAAGGGACGTAGGGCGGCACAACTCCGAGTCCAGGAACACTCTCCAAGGAGAGCTCCATCGCTCAGCAGCCTGTGTGCCACGGGAGGAGGGCCACGCGAGAATCCCATCCAGCCTTCGTGTGGGAAGAAAGAACTGAAACAGTCACAGGCTGAGGCCAACCCCTACCCATCCCCCGTCACTACCAGAAAAAAGAAAAAAAAAAAAAGACTGGGAAAAGGAGCAATACCGAGTAACAAAAGGACCAAACAGCATGGGATTTTCAATTCAAGCATTTTTGGGGAGGGAGCTTGGGACCCCAAAAATCAGCCGAGAGCAGAATACACGGAGAAGGAGGGACCAGTTCATGCACTTCTGCACGGCGGGAGCTTCTGCAAGCAGGTTTCCGCCCTCCGGTGAAGCCTCCTTTCAGCGCCCCACTTGGCACCTGCCAGGCAGGCAACCACGTCCGGGGGGGGCCCCGGCGAGCCCGCCTGCCCGCCACCCCTCTTCCAACCCACGCCCTCCCCGCCTTCCGGGGCTCCGGGGCCAGGGTCCCGGGGCAGGGAGCGGAGCTCGGCAATACCAGGTGCAGTCGTCCTCGGTCCGCCAGGCGGCCAGGCTCTCCAGGTTCAGCGGCTCCACCTCGTCCAGCAGCGTGGGGGGCGGCGAGGGCGGCGCAGGGGGGACCCCCGGAGGCGTCCCCGCGCCCCCCGGCTCCGGCCCGCTGCCGCCCGCGCCGAAGAAGCCCGCGGCCGGCTTGAAGTAGACGAAGGGCGCCTCGGGGGGCTGCGCCAGGCTGCAGAGCAGCGAGGGCGCGGGGCTGGGCAGACAGTAGGTGCCCGGGAAAGCGGGGCTGCTGCTGCCACCGCTCCCGCCGCCACAGCCGCCGGCGCCCAGCGCCAGCCCGAGCCCCAGGCCCCCCGAGGCGGCGGCGGCGGCGGCGGCGGCCGGGGGGCTCCGCGGACCCAGCGGGCTGCAGGCCCCGGCGGGAGGCGGCGCGGCGGGCTGCGGCGGCGGCGGCGGCAGCAGCAGGTGCGGGGCGGCGGCCGCGCTGGCCGCCCGGCTCCGCAGCTGCTCGTTCTGCTTCTCCAGCTTGCGCACCAGCTCCTGCAGCTTCTTCACCTCCAGCTCCGCGTTCACCACCGGCCCGGAGCCCGCTCCGGCGCCGCCCCCCGCCGAGGCGCATGTCACCTGCTCCGCCATCATCGTGGGCCCCGCGGCTGCTGAGGGCTGCGCACCGTCCTGCTGGCTGCTCCGGCCGCGGGGAGGCTACGGCTGCTTCCCTGCTTCCCCGGCCGGGAGGACCCACCGCGCGGGGGCTGAGGCGGAGGCTGAGTCGGATGCTCGCATCAGCACCGGGGCCCAGCCTCCGGCCGAGGCAGCCTCCGCCGCGCCGCTCTGCACATGCTCAGAGCAGCCTCTCCAGTCCCCTGGGCGCCCGCGCGGCTCCGGGTTTTAGTCGCGGCCCCAGGGTGGGGTGGGGCGCGGGCCCCGGTGGGCGGGGCCTGGGTGGAGGACCGGCCCGGGGTGCGAGGCTCCGGAGGGGCGGGGCCTCCGCTCCGCCCCGGCTACCTAATCCCAGGTGCCTGATTGGACCTTGGCGGAACTTTCCCGCCAGAGGCACATCCTCCCGCCTCTGGGAGGGGTGCGCAGTGCGAGCATCTCAGAGCCGGGGGCGGGGTCCCCAGGGGGTCCCTAAGAATCCGCAGCTGCAGGTGCGAGCCCTTAGAGGCCTGCTCCTCGCGCTCTCTGGTGTACCTTCCAAAAAACAGGCTCAGCGACATTATCTGCTAGCCACTAGCTAATGAAACCCCATAGAAAATCAAAAGGCAAGGGAAGGTTACCCTAAAAGAACCGAAAAGTAAATACTGGGGACAGAAAGGCTTTGAAACGATGCTGTCAACCCATTCGTTGGTGATACAGAAACAAAACTGTGGGCGAGGGGAGGCCGAGGAGAAAGAAGGAATCCCCCCTTCCTAAGAGAGGGAGAGTGGCGAACTGCTAAAGGGACAAATGTTCACGTCAGTTTATCCAAAAAATAGTCTAATTTGAACTATTCTGTTACCACCAATGTTTGCCCCGATAAAATGATCCTTTTCCCACCCCATATATGTTCATATATTCATTAAACAAAAAAACAGCACCCACTCTGCGCCTGACACCTTTGTAAGACCTGGTCATGCAAGCAGTGAATAAAACAGATGAAAGTCTTTATGTCAGAACCATGAGTAAAATTGCGTAGCGCTCCACCTGTTAAATAATTTACAAGCTATTAAGGTCTGACTTGCTGGGGGACAAAAAACAAAAACACAGAAAACCTCATAACTCTACCCCTAACTCACCTGTTTCTTACATCTTCTGGAAAACATCAGCAAACCTGCTTTAAGATGAGGAAGGAGAGGGGCTTTCAAGCAGAAGAGTTGAATCTAGTTTTCTTCAGTTACTAATGACTTAGCATTGTAAAATGTCTAATACAAGCAAACAGAAGTCATAGATTTTATTCTGAGAAAAGTCCACACAATTGGTTCTCATCCTCTGATAGCTTGTGAAGGGCTGTCTCAGGGACTTCACACACCAATCCTTGTGACAATGAACCACATGGCTCTGGAACACAAACACGTTGTATCGGTTGGTCTTAGATGTGGCTCTGTGCCTACCTGCTCAGAAACACTTGTGTCTCCTCGGTTGTCAAACTGTATCTCTAGCTTCTGTGTGAAGTGGGTGTTCTGTACTTAACTTGCTTGGCGAGAGCTTCAATAAATTAGATACGCGTGTGTAGATAATTACCCGGAACCTTCCTTCCAGCTGGCTAGACCACCACCAAACCACCTGTATCACCACCCATCACCTTTCCAAGTTTCGGTTTATCTTCTGGATATTCTGGTTATTACTAAAACCTGGAGAAGTGGAATAAGACTACTGAAAAGTCCTAACTAAAGAATCTATTGAAGGATTTTTTCCGCATGCTCAGTGGCAGATGCGGGTAGCATATCCCTGCAACACAAAGAAAGGGAGAGGACAGACACAATGAGAACAAAGAACTGCTGAGTTCCACATTAGGAAAGAAATTGGGAATAGGCACAGGCTAGTGAAGACAACAAGAATTAACATGTAAAGAAAAGCAGTAGTTGTAGTGTAAAATGTAGACACTCTTAGAGAAGAGAAATAAACAGCCCGTTTCCCTCCCCCGCCCCCCATTTACCTCATATGGTCTATAGAATACATCCAAGCAACCAGTAGTCCAGCTTTAGAACTGTGTTTTCTAAGTAACACTTATTATAAAAGTCTTTGTTTCTTAAAAAGAACGCATTCATTGAAATTTAGACCTGAAAGAGAGATAAAACATTCTGGCCTAAATTTCTATTCTGTAAATAGAAATGTGCCCTCTTCCTGATTTAAAAGTGTGAAAAGATTTGTGTCTAGATACATTTTAAATCGTTCCTTTCCTTCCTCTTTTTATCCCTTCTGAGAATTACACATGTATACACACCAGAGACACGAAAAATGCATACTGGTTTTAAGTTGGTATCCCCAGGATGCCAGTCTCTTTAACGCGTACATAATTAAAAGAGGTTGATGGTGTCAAGGTTTTAATTAAGCAGATTTGTTTTTTTCATTTTGATGCAAATTTGTAGGCTTTGTGTTTTGAGAGAAATTTCACACATAGCTGCTCCACTTTAATTTTTTTCATTTTAAATGAAATACACAAGGTGACTTCAGAAGTTTTCAAAGATATGAAAAATATCTACATGTCTCATTGAAAATGTCATGCTTTACAGATTTGTTTGAAACACCATAAGCTAATGAGAAACACCCATATACCACTCGTTCTTTTAAGAGAGAAAGTAAATATCCATATACCACTCATTATTTTTAAAAAAATATATTTTATTGATTTTTTTACAGAGAGGAAGGGAGAGGGATAGAGAGTTAGAAACATCGATGAGAAAGAGACATTGATCAGCCGCTGCCTCCTGCACACCCCCTACTGGGGATATGCCTGCAACCAGGATACATGACCCTGACCGGAATCGAACCTGGGACCCTTCAGTCCACAGGGTGACGCTCTATCCATTGAGCCAAACCGGTTTCGGCCCACTCATTCTTTTAAGAACGAAACTGTCTAATCATCTATGGACATCCAATTGATGCAGCCACAGAATTGCAAAATAGCATAGTTTCTCCTTGAATTTGTAAATACAATTCTCCAAGGAAACCTAGGAACAGCTGATTATTATTTTAGTTTTATAGATGACTTAACAAGGTTAGGTTACTTGCCCAAGTTAAATCATGAAAATGACAATTCCCTGCCATTTCTAGTGGTCCAACCACTCCTTTCCTTATGGCATTGTCTGAGAGTACAATTCCTCCCAGAGTAAGTGCCATGTTTGAAATGCACATTTTCAATCAGTGCAGTGGACATTCTTTAATATGAGCATCACATTCATTCAAGTTGATAGATCCAATTACTGCAAGAGAAAGTCACTGAACGTGTTAAACTGAGATCAAAGGTCCCTGACTGTGTTTTCATGTGGATTCAGCCCAGACTCCAGTGTTTTCTTTTTTTTTTTTTTTGGCATCTTAATGGACATTCCTGTTTGTCCACACATAATAGACTTGACTACTATGAAATCCCACTGCCATTGTGCAGTGCCTAGCACAGTGTTTAGCACATAGCAAAGAAACATTGAAATAGGTTTTTAAAGAATAGATGAGTACATAAATAACCCTCCAAGTTCTAGTTGAAATTTAGACAAGAATCTAATTATTTCCATAAAACTCATTTACCAAATGTAACAACACAGGAGGATCAAAAGGCTTTTTACAGACCCCATAATAATTAATTATTTCTCATCTCACCCAGTTATAAGGGAGAAAAAAAACATGCATCTAACGAGTGCATTTTCATGTAAGGGGATAATGCAGAGAGAAAACAAAAGAAAACATGACGCCAGAATTTGTGTAAATACAGGCATTCCTCATTTTATGTGCTTTGCCTTATTACACTCCACAGATGTTGCTTTGCTTTTTTTTTTTTTTAATTGAAAGCAAGGTTACGTTTCGCTTCATTGTTGTGGCCTGGAACTGAACGTGCAATCGATATCTCTGGGGTAAGGCTCTACTCCTCCTCTGTTCTGACCCCACCCAACTCTACTACTCATGTAATTATATCCTATAAAGTCACATGCAGTAGTAGTTATAATAACAATAATAGTAATAATAACAATTATGTTTATTTGGCAATTCTGTTTATAATAGTGATAATAACAATTCTGTTTATTTGGAGCCCTTTTATAATAAACAGTTATTATATGTCTATTTCATTCAAGTCACAATACTACTAGATGGTATTTTTAGAGTGATAAAAACAGTGTCTCTGCCACCAAGACCTTATCTGGTTGTAGAAAAAGCGTATGAGAAACTATAGTGCAAGAGTTAGTGTGATAAGTATCATGATGAAAACAGGGAACAGACTGACAGCTGTCAGAGGGGAGGGCGGTTGGGGGAAAACCCCACATACAGCAGTATGGTGATTGCCAGAGTGGGAAGAAGCCAAAGAGATAAATAGTGGCGGAAAGAGACTTGACTTTGGGTGGTGAGTGCATGATGAAGTATATAGATGATGTGTTATGGAATTGAACGCTTGAAACCTGTATGATTTTATTAACCTATGTCATCCTAATAAACTCAATGCTTTGAAAAAGATAATTTAAAAAGAAAATACAAGTCAATGGCATCAGGAATGCCCAACAAAGAACAATTAATTTGGGGAAGACTTCATGAAGAAAGCATACGTTATTTCATCCAGATCTCTTTATCCTGCTGTGAGCCTTTGGGGCAAGTGTGGTAGTCACCATTAGATAAGCTACAGAATATATTAAAGCAAGGACAGAACTAGGACACAGAACCCGGTTCTAATTCCTAGCTAATATTATTTCCTCTGTGGTCAAATAGCTTTGTTTTTATCTACTGCTATTCCCATTAAAATGAAACTTTCACAATTTATCTTTATAGTAGCTATTGGTGCTTAGTAAATGCCAGCAACTATTCTAAGCCTATTACTTGTATTAACTCCAAACAACCCTTTGAGGTAGTTTCTATTGTTATCCTTATTTTATCAATGAAGAAATTGAGGCAAAGAGAGGTAAAACAATCTGCCCAAAGTTACCCAGCCAGGAAGTGGCAGAGCCAGAATTTGAAGCTAGGCAGCCTGGACTCAAAGTTCAAGCTCATAAATTGCAATATCTCTTTTCTGGTCTTAGGCAGCACCCAGCAAAATACCCTGCTCTGGTCTTAGTGACTTATCAATAAAAGCTATCAATTAATTCGAAATCAATAGTCAGGAATGCCTGAAACAAAGTCTGATTCATTAGTAAGCAAATATTATTGAAACTTTAAAATCACCAAGCACAGATTAGAAAACAATAGGTTTCCAAGATCAACAAAGTTGCCAGGGCTGGGACAACATTACAATGGCTATTCATTCAATACTTACTTCTGCTCAGATGACAAAAGAGCATAAACCATTACATTACTTCTTTGTTTTGCATTTCTAGCCATTTGAATTCTTCAAATGCAGTAACCTCTCTCATAGCCTATGTCGGGCCTGAACAGATCCCAAAATGGTTTGGAAGGTATTTTAAATTTTAAAAATGTAATAAATAAATTCAGAAACATTTTAAAAAACCTGAAACATTTTTACCCCAAACAGATAAACATTTTTGAACAAGCATGTAAGATTACTTCAACCTGGAAGAATAACCTCATTCTTAAAAGTATCTGTTGGTTTTTTTTTAATTACCTTAAAGAGAAAAGTGAATCTAGTATGACTTGTGTCTTCCCAGCAAAAATTGGTCATTTAAACTGCCATCACACTTAGGGTCTACTCTAGATCTTTTGAAAGTATTTGGATTTAGAACAATCTATTTTCTTGTTTTCCCCAAATGTTATATCATAAGGGTCAATGTGGTAGAGTTTTCCTTCTTCAATTCAAATAATTTTCTTGGATCATTTCCAGAGCTTTTGTAAAACTCCATTTCAAAAAAAAAAAAAAAAAATTGCAAGCACCCTGGAGTGTTTACAAATCAAAGTCAGAAGTCATTTGAAAGTCTGTGGGACAGGACCATGCACGGAGCCTTCCTATGACAATGGATCCTTCAGTTCTCCTTCACCAACACAGCTGCAAGGCTGTGACTGCTGGCATCTCAGTTAATGGCACTGGAAGGCAGTATACAGAGAATAGTGCAGCATTCTCATGGGCAAATCAGCATATCTAGAAGTTATAAGCCAACCTCAAAGAAGTCGCTGCAAGTTTATTCAAAACAAATCGTCAGTGAATACCTCATCACAGTCTGTGCACATAATTAATTTTCAGAAAAGAATAATTATATCGTAAAGGAGTGATCTATGTTTTCAACTGTAATATCTTGTTCTTGATCCTTCGCAGAAACAATGATTATAATTGTGTCACCAAAGGATTTGTCATAATGATTACAGATAGGTTCTTATCTTTTGGGATATTTTTCTTGTTCGTTTTCTTTAAGGAAGATATGTGTCAACTAGAAGAAAATACTTTTATTAAAGATATGGTTGCTTTCACCAAAACAGAATGCAAAAAGCTCCAAAGATGAATGAACTCTGATAACTAAGGAAGTGTCAAATGGGTAGGATGGAGGATTGACTACGGGGATATTTTTCCAGCTTTCTAACCAGCTTAAAGGCTGTTTTCAGAGTTGGAGCTTTATCTGATTGTATTTGTAAGCATTTGTTATTAGTCTGTGGAAAACAGTGTCTGAAAACTCCCAGATGCTAATAATAAACTGGAGGCAGAAAAAAACAAAAACAATAAAACATGATTTTAAAAGATCAGGCTCATTAGATGACTAGAGATTGCAGATGTATCTCCAAAAATAAAAAAAATCTAGGATAATGTATCTTGTAGAAGACAGAAATCCAGATAATAACTGTGGGAACCTAACTGGGAAATGAGATGGTAGCATTCCATCACCATGAACATGCAGTGCTCAGGTGGACAAATAGGAAGACAGTCAGAGCGGGGTTGGGAGACGGTTATCCTTTCTCAGGTTCCTAGGCTCAGGGAGGTTCCATCTCCCTGCTTCCATAATCACCAGGGTAAGAACAAAGGTTCTGGCCAACTGTGTACTAGCTTATAAAGCCCCTGCCTAAAACTGGCACAAAATCCTTCTACTCATTTCATTTGACTACCTATAACTTCAAGGCAACATATGACCAGAAGAATAAGAAATATTGAGTGTAGGCACTGCCTACTAAATATACTTCTATGTGCAATATTTCTGCTACTATATAAAAGGTAAAATTTACTTTAAAGATTGTGGCTGAGCATTAATGGATAGAGCATTTTGCTCAATGGATAGAGCTTTGGCCTGCCAACTGAAGGGTCCCAGGTTCCATTCTGGTCAAGGGCACATGCCCAGGTATTGGGCTTGATCCCCTGTAGAGGGCATGCAGAAGGCAGCCTATCAATGATTCTCCATCATTGATGTTTCCATCTCTCTCTCCCTCTCCCTTCCTCTCTGAAATGCTTTTGTAGTTGTTTGGCTGTAATTTTATTGTTGGCTTAGTTATAATTTAGAAAATACAATTTTACTTGCTTGCATATATTTTCATCATCTTTTACTCCATAAATCTAATTCATTCATATTTCATGAGATATCCTTTGTGCCCTAGTACACTGTCAACATTAGAAAATGTTGCATGTGTGCATGAGTATTATGTATCTATTCTACTTGTTAGGTGTAGGATACATGCACACATATAATTTATATACATAGAAATACATAACACTTGTCTAAACTTATAATATTTATGAAAATATACATGATTGAACTCATGTTGCTTATTTATGTTATTCAAATCTTGATTGTCCAAGTTTAGAGTTTGTTCAGTTTACTGAGTTTTAGAAATTATCCTTTTTGCATAACTTTCCATTTCTTTGGAACGATACTATGCCTTTTTGTATCACTTTGATAACTCTATACATACTAACCTTAAAGATTTTTTAAGTTGGCACATTTATTTTCATTTTGTCTAGATTGATTTTATTTCCCAACATTTTATATTACTTGCTATCTTTCTTAGTCTTAATTTTGTTTGTATGTTTTGCAATTTCGGTTTGTAGATCAATTGAGTTGCTATGACTTTTCTTTCGCTCCCTCTTCCTCCCGTCTATTTAGAAATTTTGTGGTTGCCTCAGTCCAGACTCAAAGACCCATAGTTCAAAACCATTCTTTTCTTGATGCTCAGTGTTCTTACTCCACCACCATATTAGGGTTGGTTTAAAGTCAAATGATAAGTCAACTAAACTTGGTTATGAAAGCTGAGTGTCTTGGCGTCTACCTTGGCTCTTGGATTCTTACAAGCTGTAGCTCCAAGGCAGCACCTTTTCCTGCCACTGTTCCCAGGATGGGGGAGAGGAAGATGGGGATGGTGGGGAGTGACTTGCCACCCCATTTCACTTCTCTGTGGCCTGGGGAAACTGAATCCCCCTGTCTCTGTCACACTGGTACTGAGAATGGCAGTCCTGTGGCTTCAATCTCCCATTTGCCCCCATTAAATGGAGTTTTTCTTCCATTGTTTTATGGTTAGATGTGGAGTCTGTGGTGACTCAAAGTGTGTACTTCAAATGCCATTTTGGTAAGAAGTCTACATTTTTTTATTATCTACCTTAAAAAAAAAAACACACCCAAAGTAAGCAGGACATCACACCCTCACTCCACAGGAGATGGCTGACTATGTGCTACCTGTCTCTGCAGGTTACAGCTCCAGTTCCAGCAGCTCCTAGTGCACCTTACTGGGTGCACCATTTACCTGCAAGCCCAGCCCTGCCAGAAGATGAAAGAAAGTTCTACATGGTTTTAAACTCTCTTAGATAAAAACTAAAAGGCACATTACATAAAACATTTTCTCATCAAAATGAAGACTAGAAAGTGTCACTTTTGTCCAGGCACAGTGATATGACACCCAATCTGACAGAGTCCACTGGGTGTGGCAGCAGCTCACCTCTCGGCACCACCTCCTAGAATGTGTGGCCTCAGTAACTCTTTTATTTAAAAAACATATTTTATTGATTTTTACAGAGGAAGGGAGAGGGAGAGCTAGAAACATCAGTGAGAGAGAAACATCTATCAGCTGCCTCCTGCATACCTCCTACTGGGGACATGCCTGAAACCAAGGTACATGCCCTTGACCTGAATCAAACCTGGGACCCCTCAGTCCTTAGGCTGATGCTCTATCCACTGAGTGAAACCTGCTTCGGCAGCCTCAGTAACTCTTGTTTCCATATACTGGTCATCAGCTGACAAAAAATGAGGCATTGGCTTACCAAACACACACAATACTGTTTGATATGCATTGTAATGGATTTTGAAATCTACAATAAATTATACTCTTAAAATAAACATCTCAGAATCACACTTGAAATGTTTTTCTCCCCCTGTTTTTGGCAAAGAGTGGAATGGAGGAAGGAAGCTTACATTTGGATTTGTTTTAAATCTTAAAAGCTGTCCTTTTAAATTTACCATCTGTTACTGCAGTGTTTCAAAGTGGTTGTGGTAAGCATTCAGGGATACCAGACAGAAGCATGGTATAATCGGGTATGGGTTGACCCCTCCTATGTCTTTCTCGTGGAGGGAGACCAACTCATTGTGAGTCTTGTCACATCACTAGAGAGTTTCTCTGCAAATAAGTTAGCTCTCTGCTTAATGTACAGCAGACACGAGAAGTAGCTATAGATATTCTCGTAACTCATTTGAACTACCAGGTGCTGATTCTGAGCAGAAAATTGTACCATCCTCCTCAGATGGACTTCCACACATATAGAACTTCAGCACTTTCATACAGATCTTTAAAAAACACCAAGTAGATATGTTCAAGCCATACCTTTCATATTTGCTTAAAAAAGAATGATCCATACTGCCAGTTTTAGAGATCGGTCTTTTTCTAGAGAACTTTTGAATTGAAAAAATTACTAAAAATATACTGTTGATACGGATGCTCATCGATTATTTTGAGACTGTAATGTGTATGTACACTGTGGCATAAAGCAAATAAGAGGTTTGCTTTAGGGAGAACTGGTAGTAATGGCACAGAAGAAAAAAAGATATCCATTAGGTTAACGAGTTTAACCTTATTATAACCCTGACTTGAATTGACTGGAATATCAGTGCAAAGTCATTTACACTTTTAGTAAGAAGAAATAATTCTTTCATATACATTGGAATGGCCTAGAGATATTGACCAGCACAATAGCAACGATTTGCCCTAATGGCTAGATTTTGGTTTTTAAATACCACTTTTTATAAAAAGAGTCAAGGGGAATCTTAAAAAAAAAAAAGGTGCTGATTGCAGGTCTAAGATAGGAAGGAAATGTACTAGATGAGCCTGGAACTTTTTATCTAAGCTGGAAAGAGTGTGTCAAAAGGACTTAGGAACTAATGGGAAGTAAGTTCCCATTGTCCAAACATTAGACTTCTTAAGTGTCAATAATAATAATAACTTCCATGGATTGAAACACATAAAATATGATGAAATGTATTAGTTCAAAATAGATTTAAATATTAAATAAATTGATAAACACAAAATTAAAGGCATTATGTGCTTCTAATAAAAGTACCCACAATCATTTACAGACTTTGCACACACACACTTATACACACCACCACACCATCACCACCCAACTGAATCTGATATAGAAATACAAGGGCCAAGAAGCACATATAAAACAACACAAAATACAAACTGCAAGAAACTATGAGACAAATAACTTAGCTTCTCTTTCCCCCTTCCCTCCTGATCTCTTCTTCTTCTTCTTCTATATCACATAATTACAAAGGAAGGAGGGCGATAGAGGAAGTATCTATCCTATATTAAAAGCTTAATGTGCTAAATGTCTGGTCGGCCCGCAGGCTGTTCAACCAATCAAAGCATAATTTGCTAATGATACGTTAAGGCCACTCAACCACTCGCTATGACATGCACTGACCACCAGGGGGCAGATGCTCCCACCAGTAGGTTAGCTTGCTGCTGGGGTCCAGTTGATTGGGACTGAGAGAGACAGGCCAAACACACCCTGGAGTCCTCCCGTGGTTCCTCCCTGGCTGGCCTCCACTCCTCCCCAGATCATGTACTATTGGGGGTCCCTTGGCCTGGCCTGCACCCTCTCACAATCAGAGACCCAGTTTTGACCTGATCCCACAGACCCCAGGGATCAGGCTAAGGGACCCCACTGGTACACGAATTTGTGCACCAGGCCTCTGGTATATTATAAAAGACAAGAGCATATTAATCAAATGCAATGTACAGAGCTTTTTGAATCACAGTTTAAACAGACTTAAATATAGAGAGAACGTTGATAGCATAATTTGGGAAGTATGAGCACTGCCTGGATATTTGAGGAGACTAAAGAATTATAGCTGCTTAGGGAGGTATATTGATATTGTACTGTGTTTTATAAATGTAAGCATAGTAAGTGTAATACAGCAAGCATGCTGTATTAATTACCGTTGAACCGGTCTCTAGAGGTAAGTGGGATTAGGATGGGGATGAAAAAGGGAAGGTGGAAACGAAAGATTTGTTACTTACTTTTGCCAGTAGAATAAGTTACAAATCATATTTCAAATTTGGTTTTAATTCATCCTGAAACATGTATATGAGCAAATGAATTGATGATACCATTAAAGCACATATATAATAGAAAAAAAAAGTTTTTCTCTAATTCATTTTTCTCCGCTAAAGAGAGTGTAATGAATCTAACAGTGGTTTGGGGTACCTCTTGAATTACTATAGTATTTATTGAATAAGTTTGCAGGCACTTAACTATTGAAAATTTTCCTAAGTTGTCACAATTTCTGAAAAGGTGAGACACAGAAACACATGTGTTTAAAGTGTCTGAAACACAGTTGGTGAGTGGAAGTTATTACTGTGTAAGAAAAAAATGGGTAATATTGGTATGTGGTTTGACTTACCCCATTTCCCCATTGGAGTAAATCACAATATAACTTTTTTACAACAGTGGCAAATATAGTAAATTAGGGGAGGGGGCAGCATATGATGGATATAATATATATTAACTTTAGTAAAAAATTTATTTAGTATCAGAGTTTGACTTTATAATGCATCTCATTTTAAATGGGATTCAAAGGAACTGTAAATTCAACAAATTCAATTGACACATACAGAGTACAAAAAAGGTAACTGGTGAAAGAAGAAATTTATAGAAATGCAAGCTAAAACAGAGCTTATTTTGCAAATGGTACATCTACATGATGGAATACTACTCAGCCATGCAAATGAAAGAAATCTTACCTTCTGTGACAGAAAGGATAGACCTAGAGGTTATTATGCTAAGTGAAATAAGCCAGTCAGATTTAAGTAAATTTAAATACTTAATTTGCTAAACACATATGATCTCAGTTACATGTGGATTCTAATGAACATAATAAACTGACAAAGTAGAAACAGAGGCATGGATACATGGAACAGACAGCTAGTGGGGAAGGGCATGGGGGGACTGGATGAACGAAAGTGAAAGGCTTAAGAAAAAAAAATATATATATATAATACAGAGACACAGACAACAATGTGGTGGTAGCCAGAGGGAAAAGGGGGTGGGAATAGGCGGAGGTGAGCAAAGGGAAGGAAATGGGGATGGAAAGAGACTTTGCCTTGGTCAATGGGCACAAAATGCAGTGTGCAGATGATGTTTTGTTGAGATCTGTATGGTTTTGTGAACCAATGTCATCCCAAAAATTTCAATAAAATTTTCTTTTTAAATTAACCCAGAATCATAAAAACCACAAGTTAAGTAGGAGTTAGCAGTGTGTCACAGAAATTTTTAAAGTTAATGAAATCCTGAATTATCTAAATAAGAGAATGGCATGTGAGGCTAAGTCTGTTGCTGTGTTCTGTTCTGGTAAGGTCATTTTGCCATTTATTGTACTCATTTAAAAACCCCATAGTTGGTGAAAGAGACTCCGGTGTGCTGGTTTCCAGTCCTAGTGTTGACTCTGATAAACTGGCTATATTACGGAACTGTTCAGGAACCCAGGTCCCTGATGCTCTTTATCCACAGATCCTGTAAGTTGAGGGCATCAGGCCAACATCATTCTCAAATGGCCACACAGATTTCAAATCCTTTGTTCATCAGGAAAGACATATTAGCAATGAATGGAGGGTCTCATCACAGTGTCTTTGTATAAACAAAGAGACGTTTTATAGGAGACTGTGAGCTACCATCCACTGATAAGCTATCACGAGGGATAGGTCAGGAACCCTGAGACTCCAACCTGCTCCCACAATCCACTTCTTCATTTTCCTTTAGAAATAGAAACCTCAACATGTGTGAGCAGACATAGGATTAGGATCAACATTTCACAACCTCCCTTCCAGTTAGGTGTGGCCACTGGGATATGTGTATCAGGAGTGGGGGCAGCTTTATCGCATCTTTTCTCCTTTCCCTCAGGCAGGGGCACAGTTATGGAGCTGGTGGGCCAGCTTAGATCATGAGATTCTAAGAGGTGGCAGCACAACTTCATGAGCAGAGAGACTACTTCTGTTTTGCTATGACAAAGAGAAAAATAATGTCTGTTTGAGCCACTGTGTTTTAGTGGTTCTTTGTTCTAGCCACTGGGTTATGCCCTAACTTTTTTTTAAAAACTAGCACAAGAACTAGTGTGCTATCATACAAAAGCTGAAAATACATGGTATTGGCTAATTGCTTGTGAATATGGAATCTATATATATATAAAAAGCCAGTGTCCATGACGACCAGGATCACCAAATGATCAGTCACCATGAGGAGCATTGAGCACCTCTTGGTCCCACCCCCACAAGCCACAGGCTCCAATGGCAGCATGGTGGGCGGGCGGCAGGTGGGAGAGGCAACGGGTGGTAGGTGGGTATGCAGGGCTGCAAGCAGCAGTGGGCTGCCATGCATGATTTTGCCCGTGGGCCTCTAGTGAGGAAATAAATTCTGAAGGCAGGAAATCTGATGACCCTTGTTATGCCATGGGAAAATATTTGGCAAAGTTCTCTCACCTTAGCTATGGAGCCCATCATTCAGAATATTAGCTATGTGTTAGCTGCTTCTTACTTTATTTAACAAGATACCTTGAGAGAGATGAAAGGCCTAAATTAGCCAGTTAGCAAACATAAATGTTTAAACATTGTAGCTCTGCTTTGTCAGGATCTGTAATCTAAATGGACAGAGAGGCTAGTGATAGATGGCTTAATCAAGCCAGAAAAACCGATTGTAACTTTGTGGCAAAGAACAAGGAATAGTATTTTCTCAGAAATTGTAACATTAAATGTTCTTCCTCAGAAAAGAGGAATCAAAACAATTGCAAAGATCATTTAATTCAGGGGTGGCAAACCTTTTTTTCTGCCAAAGGCCATTTGGCTATTTATAACATCACTCGAGGGCCATACAAAATTATCAAC
>PVJN01013622.1:0-48384 GCA_004026805.1 Lasiurus borealis
GGGGGGGGGTGGGGGGGGGGAGTCACGGTAATCTGGGGGTCACTCAGTTCTAGCCACTGTCTCAGTGGGCAGGACCTTCTGAAGCCAGTGATTTACTTACGACAAAAACGTGCCCTGAAATATTCAGCTTTAGCACGAACTCTCTCCCAAATCAGGGCAGGTCGGAAGGAAGGGAGACACAGTTGCGACATGACAACCGAAAGGCAACTGCCTTAAGGAGAGGCCATGGACTCACACGTTGCTGTGGGTAACCCCACGAGCTCCACACTTGATGGGATCTAGTAGCTGAGGCAGAAAACAATGTCCTCCTCAGAGCATTGTTAGTCAGCAGACCTAAAGCCGCCACATACAGCCATTTGTCAACACGTGCTGGGCTGAAAGTGGCGAGCTGGTGGGAAAGCGGCGATGAGCAATGCTAACGTCCAGGATGGAGGACACAACCGCCCAACACCTCCCAAAGCCGGGATAATCCGATCGCTCGCCACACCTCTTAGTTTCTACCCAGTATCGCCTGCCCCTGCTTAATCCCCTGATGCAACTGAGGATTAAGGACCAGCCAGTCCCTCAGAACACGGGGCTATCTGCCGCCATGTCCTGCCTCCTTGGCAGGCACTGCGGGTGAGGAATGCTTACACCAGGCGCAGCCACTGTGAAATACTGAAAGACTAGACTCCTCACTGCATAGGGAGTGACGTAGCGGGGCTGGAATTGGTTTCCAGCACCCAAATCCACAGGAGGTACTGTTTGCAAACTGGTTTCACGTCTGCAGTCAGTAAAGGATAGTTGAACCCTTGTGATGGGAATGCTGTATATATACCTCAGAACATGATGTACAGAGCCCATAACTGAAGGAACTAGAAGAATGTGTGTGTGTGTGTGTGTGTGTGTGTGTGTAACAATCATAAAAATCAGACAAGCATAGATGCTATTGATCATAGAAGCTAAAACTATACCACAATGGGCCTCAGGTAAAGGGACAGTGTCACATGGCACAGGCCATCACACGTAGGAGGCAGTACAGACAAATTCTTTCAAAGTAAAGTAATAAAAGAAAAGTTTCATTTGCTGAAATATGCTTCCTGAACCTTCCCTCCACCCGATGCACTTTCTCCCTTGCCTGCCAGCTTGAGGATGCCACAGCCTAAAGTGAAACCACTGAGATTGGCCTGAGGATGAGGCCGGTGACCCTTTTCTCTAGGCCAGTGGTCGGCAAACTGCAGCTCATGAGCCGCCGAGATTTGCTGCTCTGTTGATTAATGAGTTTGCCGACCACTGGGATAGGGCTTTAATCACAAGGAACAACAATAGCCTGTAATTATTGGAATCAAGAGTCTAGGTTAGTGGTCGGCAAACTCATTAGTCAACAGAACAGCAAACCACGGCTCACGAGCTGCATGTGGCTCGCGAGCCACAGTTGCCAACCACTGTCCGAGGCTGAAGTACTTGCCAGTCCCAGGCAGAGGACCTTTCTCCTCGAATGTAAAACGATTAGAAGAGGTCAAGTTCTCTTGTGCAGATGCCTAGAGCCACATTTTTGTCTGCCAGCCACTGCCTCCCACTCCAAAATGTACGGAGCCTGCGCCAGTGACACAGCCCCAGCCAGCAAGATGACACCCTCTACTATCTTCCCAGCCGAGGCCTCTCCCCGGAGGGTGTCTCAATACCGTGCTAATGCCCAGCTCCTCCTCCAGGCTGTTTCAGGAGCACCCCGCTCACGCCCCCACATCGCACCAAGTTTGGTCCTTCTCTGCGGCTGTTTTGCCTTGGTAAGCAGGAATCTTGAATAACCCTGCCCAACTTAATTATTTAAGGCTAATTAGTAAAGGTGACTAAACTGCTACAGAGAAAATGGCAACTCCCGAGTACAGCTCGCACTGGATTGCCTAATTAAGCTGTGACCAAATCGGCTTTTCCATAACCGCCTGGGACAGTAATGAATTCCAGTCTCCTAATTGAAAGCAAACCAGCTCCTGTGGGCTCAGATTTCACACCTGCCACTGAGAGCTGATGCCCAGTAAATGCCACTCTATGTGCTAGGGAAGCAGGCCAGCCTGACTTATCAACAACTTGGTATCCGCCAGATCTGGCTTGAGATGCTGGCGGCTAGTTAAGCTATGAATGCCTCGGTCTCTCGGGGAACACTGGAAGTGATATGCCTGGAATGGGGTCAGGGGTTAGATAGGAATCTAACAAGACTCACCCCTCCTGCTCCACACACAGAGGCTGATGCTGGCCTGACTCAACAGAGCTCCAACCCAGCCTCCCTGCGGGCATGAGGCTTGATTCGCAAGCCTTGGTAAAGCAGAGCTGATGGAAGTACAGATACCAAGTGTGCCAATTCAGGCACCTGGCTGTTTCCACTTGGTCTGTCACTATCAGGAGCCTGAAGGCCCCCCAACTTGGCCTACAAACGTGGAAATGTTCCCTCAGATCCAGCGAAAGCAAACTCCCAAAGACAGCTCTCCCAGAAGGAAGATTGTCCTCCAGTGGCAGAAGCGAGCTGACAAACTTGCCCCTACTCTGCCGCGCAGGGCAGGCAGAGCGTGCACAAGCCACTGAGAGCCAAGAGTGGTGCCCACGGAGTCCACTGAGTGTGGGGCAATCCATGTGGGCATCTCAAGGGCTTCCTTGCAGATGTTTCTCTCAAGACACCTCCCGTGTAACCCAAATCGCAGCACAAGGTCATGAAAACAAAGACCACTTCCTGCTTTGGGAGGTGTCCGCATTAACAGGAGAGAAATAAGAGCTGTGGACCGTGGCAAGGTCAGGACAGGCACGTGACCGAGGAGGGAGATGATGGGCATTTTTTAATGATCAGAAAAGAAACTCCCCAACCGCAGCCATATGGAGGTTTTCCTGGTTTATGCCAGATCAGCCGCCTGGGAAACCTGTCACCTGTCCAGTCCCAAAGGCCCGGATGCTCCTACTCGCCCTGTGCCTGGCTGGCTTCCTCTAGAAATGTGGCAGAGCTATGCCCGGCTCTGCCTCTTCAGTGGCTGAACACCAGACCCCAGGGGTCGCAGACAGAGAGGAGTCAGGACCAATGACCGAGTCAAATAAGCATGCCGCTCCTTAGTCCACACACATTGCTGGCAGTTTGCACACTTGGGAATACATCGTCCAGGCAGCAGGAGGCAGGAGGCGGCTCCCCAAAGCAGGTACTAACCTGGTGGCTCCTCCTGGAGCCACTGCCCGGGCGTGAGAGGTCACCAGCAGCCTCCGCAGGATTTCCACTCGCATGGCTCGCCACTTCTCGGGGGGCTGGATGTGGAGGGCCAGGACCGTGAAATAGTGGGGCCCGTCCACCTCAAAGGCACTCTCCACCCACTTCTCCTTGGGCTGCTCCAGAAAGCCCTGGAGGTTCTTCTCCTCTCGGGAAGTTGCTCGGGTTCTAGAACAAAAGGGCACGATGAAATCAGGGCAAGCGCCAGTAGCAACAGGGGGTGAGGGTATGCTCAATTTCTCTCCTTCTCTTGGGTGTCCTCAACACTTGGATCACAGACCACACACACTCCTGTCCCCTCCCATCTCTCCAAGTGCTGCTACTCCCCTTCCCAGCCCCTCTTAGTGGCAACTTCCTTGGCCCTTCCCCACCCCCAGTTCAGCTCTGACAGAATTCCAAACTACTGCTGGCTTGAGCACCCTTCGGGTTGAGCACCTTCACAACTTCACAAACATTCCACCACCAGTGACCTCAGGACCCTGGAAGGTGACAGCTAGCACCTTTTTACCACGGTGTTTTGCCCAAGGTCACCACCAAGCAGTAGGTGATGGAGCCAATGTGAATCCCGAATCTCTGGCTCTGAGCCCGCTGCCTGCACTCCCTGATGCAGCGTGGTCTTATTACAGCCAAGTTGCTCACACCCCATCTGCACCCCTGCTTTCCACGGCTCCCCGTGTTGTTTGTTTCCCTATGGCCTGTGCCCTCTCCCTCCCTTCAACAGAACAGCTTCTTCCAGACAAGCGCCACTTCTTGTTCCAAACCTTGCCTAAGCTGCAGGGACGATGAGATCATGAACTTTAGCGCCAGGAACCCTTCTAAGAGCTTCATGTGGACGTTCTCACAATAACCCTGGAACAGGTACCAGCACTACCCCAGTCTCACAGAACGACAGCACAGAGAAAATATTTTGCCCACAGTCACACACTGGGGCATGAAAGAACTGGCTCTGAACCCAGGCCGCCTGGCCCAGAGCATGCCCAGCATTAGTTAACTCTCTTCCTTCCAGGACGAAGCCTTGGCAGTGGTCACTGATGCGGCAATGAGAAGATGAACCGCCCCCTCCCGATCGGGTGTTTCTGACTACTCTCTCCTTATAACCCAGATGGTGTTCTCAAACCAGGAGTGCTTGATGCCCTGTCCTAAATGCCATGAGACAAACCACACAGCACTAGGAGCCAATGAATCAGTTACCAGGTGTGCAGACAGCACTGCCCAGCTGGCTGTGGGAAGCAGGGGGCAGTGCGAGCACTCCTGCTCTCTGAAGAGTGGGCAGAGGGAACGGTGAGCAAACTCAACTCAAATTCCCTGAACTGGGAATCAGAGGCTTTCTGCCACTGCAGACCTGCTCAGCTCTGCTCTGGATCACAGTGTCACACACTTGCCTTCAGACACAAATGGTCCACCAAAGGCAGTCACCCCCTCAGTGCCTCTCAGCAAAGCTTCCCGGTCAGCCTGGAACTGACCAGATAGCAATGACACAGCCAACTCGCTCACCAGTGACAAGGCTTGAGAAGAGTTAAAATGCCTCGCATTCGGTGACACCTGAAATCACCGGCTCTGTTCTGCCAGGCAAATCATGCCGGCTCCCCGCCCTGGGTCAGCTCTCCGCCCCGGGGAACAGTCCACTCTGCCTCCTCGCTGTCAACAAGAGACATGTCTCTGCAAAAGCCAAGGGCTCTGTCCAAGGCTCCAGCACGCAATTAGTGCTCAGGCCTGCAGCAGTTCGGGGATGGGAACATGTGTGCTGTCAGCAATACAGGTGTTTCTTGTAACAGTCTAAACAGCTTAGCGGGTGATGTAATGCACTGATGGAGACCCACCTGTGCATCTTTTAACAATGAAACCTGTGGTCTGGAGGTCAGCCATTACCTCACAAGGAAATAGGAGGGGAGCAGAAGATAACATTGTTGAAGAGAGAAGACCAGCAAGAACAAGAGACAGATTGTCCTATTGCCTAAAAGGAACTGTAGCTACCTGCGTGACTGTACACAGCCTGTCACTTCTCTGCCCAAGAGATCTGGGGCCTAAAATATAAAACCATTCGATAAATCAAATCTAAGAGCTAAAGTACATTAAATCTGCTTTTGAAATCTGAGGTGGAATAAAAGAATATTATTCTCTACCCTGAATGCTTCTTTAAAATTGTACTTTCACATATCAACCTAACTACCGCTAATGTACATCTGGACAAAATACAATCTAATTTTTCCTGGCTGCCTTCCTTGTCAGTTGACTTTCCCAGATAATCTTAACACTCCCTCCATTCCCCTCACACTTGCCAGAAGCATTACTCACTGGAGAGAAAACAGGGGAAGCAAGTCCAGTTTCCATTTGTGAAACAGGTTCTTGACTCTGCCACATCCCCTACACGTGACACCCTCACCTGCAACACCTTGAAGTAACTGTGGGCACCTCCAAACTCCCACCCAAGAAAAGAGAGTGCTGGAAGAAGAAGTAGAGGCTACGTGGAAGTAGAAGTTTTGACGGTCTGGCTTCTCCCCATTTCTGTCTTCTCTGAGCGGAAGGTCAGTCCCTTGGCTGCCCACAGTGGAGATGGGACAGTTTAGAAGGGAGTCACCTAAAAGCTGTGGGTGAGCACTCCTTCAGCAAAGGCTGCCTTCGGTTAGGCACTGGCTCTGGAACTAACTAAGGCGACTATGGGCACATGGGAGGTGTTGGGTCAGCTGGGTGCTGCCCAGCGGCTGCGAGATACTGACGTGTTCAGGACGTAAAGCACAGTGTGAATGATGTACGGGATCAGGTGGATGTTGCTCTCCCGGCCGCCCCCGCCGGTGTCCGCGCTGAACGACTGCTCCATGGCGAAGCGTAGGAAGAGCAGCTTGATGTCGTGGATGTTCAGCTGGTACGTGGGCTCCCGCTGGCCCGTGCATTCCTGGAGGTAAGTGTTGTGCCTGGGAGGGAGCAGAAGAAGCTCTGAAACAGAAGCAAGTCCCCGGTGGAAACCCCTTCCCTGCTGGCTGCACAGGCTGCACAAATGGCAGCGGGATGAAAGGAGAGTCGAAGGCAAGGACTGAGCCAGGAGGAAGAGGAAGCAGAGGACGTGTCACTTCCTCTGTGACTAAAAGTGATGCTCGCCAAGCTTTGATGAGAACCCACTGGCTTTGAGGGGCCCTCTTCCTCAAGGTCAGAGAACATAGTATGGCCACATCTAGAAGTGCATTTTGGAATAAGGTAGAAATTATCTCTTCTGACTCACCAGGAAATCCAGTCTAAGAATCATCTCCCCAAACTCCAAATAAAGGCTTTTTCTATGTCAATTTACATTACAATCTATTACACCTTATTAACTATGTGACCTCAAGGAAGTTAGTCAATCTCCCTGTGCCACAATTTCTCATCTGCAGGATGTGTCTAACAATAGCACATGGTAAGTATTTTAATATGGCCTATTATTACTTCCATCACTCCTACTACCAGGTACCAGTTTTATATAAGTACATTTTTATCCCTGAGCTTTCAAACCAGGATCTCTCGTGGGCACCACTTCACAATGCAGCAGTCAGAGGCAAGGGCTTCACAGAAGCATCAGCTACTCTGCATTTTAGACAAGGGAGCCCACTGCCACCGAGCTATTAATTTTTATTATTTAACCCTCAGAGGCATAGACCGTAGAAGTGAACTCTGGGAAATGTTGGCCTCGGGAACCAAGTCAGGCATCCCGGGTCTGATGCCCTTAGATCAACAAAGGTGGAGAGTGGTAACTAGAAACTCTCCATGGTACACAGACACTGAGGGTCCCGGTATCTCAGCAGCGTGCCCTCTGTTCCGATCAGCCCCTTGCCAGCAAGTAAAGACAGGGATTCCCAATGAAATGGTCTCACCACAGGCTGGGCTGAAAGATGACTCCCCCCCATCTCCTGGGAATCCCCTTTCCTACCATGCAAAATGCTCAGCACTCACCTTGCCAAGCAAGTGGCGAAAGCCGATTCAGGGACGTGGGGTCCCCAGACCGGAAGGAGCCCATTGCACTTCGTGTTGGCGTTCTGCAGGGCGGCACTTTCCCACTCTTCCCGGCCTCGAGCCAGCCTGGATGGGAGGAGAGGAGGGATGAGTGGCTGCTGGAATTAACTGGGCAACCAGGCACCTGGGCCAGTGGAGGGAGAGGGTTTGCTAACACGAAGGAAGTTAGCCATGCTCCTGACTCCACACAGAATTAGCCAAGTGTAACCCTGATATAACAGATGCAGGCTTCATTGCTTCAGGTAAGTAACATTGCTTTCACCAGCCTTGGGCCAAAAGCCACATGTACAGTGGTACCTCGAAATACGAGTGCCCTAACATACGAGATTTTTGAGATACAAGCCGTCGAGCGAGGGATTTTTGCTTTGAAATACGAGCAACATTTGAGATAGGAGTAATTGCGTGGATCGGCCGGCTGCACACGACCCACCAGTTTACCGCGACTCGAGCGTCTCATAGTTTCCCACGCCTCAAGGTTACGGAACGAATTAAACTCGTATCTCGAGGTACCACTGCATTTTCCTGGCAAGAATGGCTCTTCAGCCTAAAAAGTTAAAGGTAGAACACCCTACTCCCCAGAGACTAAGGAACAGCATTAAAACTTCCGGGTTGGCAGTTGCCCACACCTGGGAAGTAACGGAGGTCTGGAGCTGAAGCCCAGACGAGGGAGAGGCCACTGAGGGATCCCGTCCCCAGAGCCAGGGCCTACCTGACGGCTGCCAGGTGGCAATCGTAGTGCACGATGTTGAAGTGGGACACGGTGCTGTAGCCCTGCTGCTTCCGCGGCTTGTTCTCCATCTCCTCCAGGGCTACCCGCTTGGTGAAGGTATAAATGCCCAGCACCTTTGTGGGCTGCAGAGAACGAGGAGAGGTGAGAGAAACTCCACGGCAGGCTTTGGAAGCAGAGCTGAAGGGACCCGGATGCCTACCCTCCTAGGCACAGACACTCCAGGAGAGGGGGTGACAGCCAGCACCCCAGGCTCCTGGTTAAGCACTCGGCTGGGCAGTGAGATGCGGAGAGAAGCCACCAAACTAAAGCAGACGCTATGAAGGTGGGACGACAGAAATGTATGTTTAAACTGCCCTTCTTTTCTTTCTGCTTTATTTCTTTTAAAATGAATAAAGCGCCTTCTTGATACATCGGTTGCTTTTTAAAAATTATTGGGCAGCTCCAAAGAGCCTGTGTTACAGCAGGACTTAAAGGCCTGTGGTCCAGGGTACTGCCCTTCAATAGTTTGGGTGCTATGTAGTCAATAGAGGCTACAGAAAGGGGACCCCTTTTAGGCCTTTAGGGGAGCAAACAGTCACTTGCTGCTCCGCTCCTTGCAGGTAAGAATCTAGTTTGGGGGAGCCTGATCTGCGCAGGTGTCCTGAATGAAAACGGCATGGTATATTTTTAAAAGCCCAGCATTCTGGCTCTGTCTTATGACCTTTGTTCTCAGCCATAAACAGGACGGTTTACAAGTTTAAGGATACAATGACATAAAGCTCTGGGCATGGGGCCTAGCAAGACAGAATCCAATGCGTGCTTGTTGTCTACAATCATGATGATGACGAAGACAGTGTGCCTTTGTGCCTTTAAAGAAGAGTGGCCGAGAAGCAAGCCTTGGCCAGTCTAAGAACAAAAGGCCTGCAGGCGAGGGCCACCACCGGAGCAAGCGAGCGGGCTGGGCATCCAGGCCCAGGCCCAGGGCTGTACCTGGAACTTGTACCCCTCCCTGCAGATGCAGCACGTGAGGCCCGGCTCCTCAATCAGCTCTTCCATCTGCTTCAAGAGCGTCGTCTTGGTCACGACCTGGCCCTTTTCATTCGTCTGTTGGGGAACCCCAGGTGGCATGTCAGAAGGGGATTTCCACCCTCCCCCCGCCCCAATCCTAGCTCGGGGACATTCAAGGACAGGGCTGACCCTCCACAAACACTAACAGGATGGCTGCATCAAAAGGAATCTCTTCAGTTGGCTACTAATGAGGGCAAAGACCCGGATTCCCCGCTATTCTCTTCCTCAGGACCACTGAAGCAGAGAAACCATCCGGCTGGAACCCTGGCAAGCCGCCACTTGCCACCAAAACAGCCCCTTCTTTGTGCCAGCTCTACCAGCTCTCAGCTGGCAAGGGCTGATGCGTTATGAATCATTTACTGTTCCCATGGGAGTTTTAAAACTGCTGACACTCAGTTTGCTGGCTGGGAGGAGGCTCTCACAGGCCTACTGCTTCCTCCAGGGCTTCAGGACAGTGAAAACAGCACAGCACCCTTCGTGTGCACAGACCGGGGTTCAAAATACTGTCAACCACTTGCTAGTTATGTGCCTTGGCTTATTTACTTCACCTTTCAGCCTCAATTAGTTCATCTAGAAAATGGGTATAATACCTTACAGAACCACATGAAGGCTTAAATAAAATCTTACAAGTAAGTTGCATAAGCACAGTGCTTGGCAGATAGTAAGTCCTCAATAAACAAAGGCTATTGTCACCATTTTGACTTGAACTAAAGTCCTTCAGCATCTGAGTCTCATCTGGACAGAACAGTAACAGTCACAGCTCTGAGGGTTTTTGGAAAAATTATCAAGGTGAAGGGCCTAGCACCCTCTTCCTCCATCCAGCCTCTTCAGCTTAACCATGCCCAACCCCAGCTCTGTCCCAAATTATGAATCACAGTGCCACGTAGCAGGGTGGCAAGAACTGGGGACTCAGGGACTGGGTTTACCGTCATGCCCAGGGTGCCCAGAGCCTTCTGCCTCATCGCCATGGCCATGCGCTTCTTCTCAGCCCGGGTCTCCCTGCGGGCGGCATCGATCTTCTTGTTTACATCAGGGTGTTCCCGCAGTGCCTCCAGCAGGTTCTCTGCCAGGGTCCCAATGCCCTCGTCGCTGGACACCTGCTCCAGTTTATGCAGGTTTGTGATGGAGTCAGTTCCAATCAGAACCTGCCAAGAAGGGGCCAGAGAGACACAGGCCTCCAGTTATATATACAAGTGTTCTTCCCAGAAGCTTAAAGGTTCAGAAAATCGGTAGAATGTACACAATCTCGTGTTATCTGCCCCAAGTTTCAATCAGATCCTTGCATTTTAAACTTCAAGAGATTTGGACAAATTGGGGGAGGTCCTCTGCCAAGGACCTCTGACCCATCACTATGCTCTTTAGCTTCAGCATCTCTATCTACAAAGCAGGAGTAATGCCAGGGCTCCTGTGATGATTAAATGAGACAACAAGCAAAGTATCCAGGCACGGGAAAAAGGGTGCCGGTAAGATCCCCTGGAGAAGCAGCATCTGATGAACTCAGCGACCACCAAGCTTAGCAGGCCCCTGAGATTCATGGGGACTGCCCTAAAGTCTTCATCTGGGGCCACCACACTCAGGAGCACAGGAGTTTTCTCAACCTCCGGATACTAGAGGTACAACTACAAGCGGGACTGGAGATAAGAAAACACTTAAACATGTATTAACAAGAAGCTACTGTGCTTGAGAAGGCTGGCAATCAATGCACTACAGCACCAAGCTCTTTTCTGGGGTCGGAGACCATCAGAACACTGAACTCCGCACCACCCACATCACAAGTGAATTGATGACAATTGTTACATATCTGACAATAAGTTGAAAACAACGAAGCCATCTTGCAATGTGAAAGCTCAGCACTCAATCAGTTCACTCGCTAGCTCATAAATTTATTCTCATGGCTTCAAATATGCAGCTCAGCAAAATTACAGGGCATCGTGTGTCTCAAGCTCCTAAATGCCAAGCCCATAGTTCAACTGCCTATGGTGAGGTAGCCCACACTCACCACTCTGGTGTTCACTGTGTGGAGGCAGTGTTCTAGGTGCTGGGGAAACAAGACTGTACCCTCCTGAAGCTTCCATTCCATTCTCAGACAATATGTTGAGATTCTAACCTAATGAGTTCTGCCCGCCTCACTTCCAACCTCCAGTTCAGTAACTAAGTAATTTAGTTTAGTAACTAAGAATAAGCCTGGTTATCAGCAGACCTGTCCTCAGCTCACCTCCTTCCTGGCACCACCTTCACCCTGTCACCCAATCCAAAAACTGAGCAGAGTTCTTGATTAATTTGGCTTTTTCTCTCCCCAGGTGCAATCAGCCTCCAAGTCCATTCATTCTACCTCCTGGGTCTCTGCTGAATCCATTCACTGTCCCCCAAAGGTTACATGCTGTGTGATTGCATTTATATGATCTTCTTCTTCTTTCTAAATTTTTTTTATTAATGTATTACATGTAAACATATCTTCCCATTGCCCCACCCCCACCCCTCCATATGACCTTCTCGAAATGTCAAAACTATAGAAATGGAGAACAGATCAGTGGCTGCCGAGGGTCCGAGGCGTGAGGGTGCAGGAAGGTGGGTGGGGCTATAACAGTGCAATGGGAGGAATCCTTGTGGTGCTGAACTTGTCCTGAATTGTGCACCAAGATCAGCATCCTGGCTGTGATATTTATGACAGTTTTTCAAGCTGTTACCTTTGAGAGAAACTAGATAATGGGTATAGATATGATTTCTCTGTAAGCTTCTTTCTTTTTTTTAAAATGTATTTTTTATTGATTTCAGAGAGAAAGAGAGATAGAAACATCAATGATGAGAGAGAATCATCAATCGGCTGCCTCCTGCATGCCCCACACTGGGGATCAAACTTGCAACCCAGGCATGTGCCTTGACCAGTAATCTAACCATAACCTCCTGGTTCATAGGTCAACACTCAAACACTGAGTCACACCAGCCAGGCATCTCTGTATTATTTCTTAACAACTTCATATCAATCCATAATTATCTTGAAATAAAAAGTTAAATTTTTAAAAACCCCAGCATGGCCACCTGCCCAGGCCAGTTAGGATTTGTGAGTGGTAATAGCTGCCTTGGCCCCTGGGCAGCAATCAGGAGTGAGCTACAGAGGGGAACAGTGGGCCTCTCTGAGCACAAAGTTTCCAGCTGCCTGACATAGAGCGGAAAACGGGGTGGTGATATTCCTAATGTCCCGGGGACTGTGGCCAGAAAACCAAACTGTTTTACACTTGGGCCAGTCACACTCCTGGTCCAACTGCTGCTCAGCGGCCCTGGGAGATAACGAATGAGGTGAACGAGGAAATCACAAACAGAACTTAACCCTTCCCAGCCAGATGACCTCTGAGAGTATCTTCCACTCTAGAAACCTCACATATCAGGCAAGTCATGTCTCAAGGCTCCCAAGGCAGTTATCTTCCTCAGTGCTGGGAGGTGAGAGACAGTGCATGGTTCCCTCACTCTGTATGTCCCGTCTCCAGAATAAAGCATACATGTAGGCTGGCTACTCACCTGGGTGGCGGGGTGCTGCATGGCCAATCCCCGAAGAAGCCTCAAGATAAATGGCAGGGCTGGGCGAGACAGAAACTTCTTCCAGATGTCAGCATCCAAGCTGCAAAGCAAAGAACGGCTTATTAGCAGGCCAGAGAGGCAAGAGCTACCTAG
Source organism: Lasiurus borealis (assembly GCA_004026805.1). Lineage (NCBI taxonomy): Eukaryota > Metazoa > Chordata > Mammalia > Chiroptera > Vespertilionidae > Lasiurus > Lasiurus borealis. The sequence goes on from PVJN01013622.1 coordinate 12,651, forward strand.
AATCCAGCTGTGGATTCTGATTTGTTAAAACATGACCCTCCGAGAGTGCCACAAAGGACCACCAGTTCAGCGGAGAAGCAGAGATGAGTACTCTCAACAGAAACCAAAGGGCTGTCGTGCTTTCCCTAGAGCTCCAAAGGGCTCTGCAGTGGCTGAGAGTCACCTTCGTCCTTTCCAGAAGAGGAGGGAGACCCCCCAGGAGGGCAAAGGGGAATGATTATGCCAAGATGATGGAGGAGGAAGGAACCAGGACAAGGGGAAGGAAAGCAGTCACTTTGCCAAAGCCGCTTCTTACTTTTTGGCACTGGGAATGTGCTTTTTCATGTAGTCAAGTGCATTCTGGGTGATGCCCTTCTGGAGAATCAGGTCCTTTAGCTGGTGCCCATTGCTGTTGTTCTTGATGCCGGCTGCTATTTTACAGAAGCAGTCCAGGAAGACTTTGTCATCGCCACTGTGGTCTTCATCGTACCTTGAAGAGCCAAGAAACCAAGGATTAGCAGAAGCTGAACAACTTTCAACAGTCTATAGGATCAAGTTTAAACTCCTTAAGCTGATCTGGATCCTATCTCTCTCCCTCTTACCTCCTCCACCCTCCAGTTTGTCATACCCCCTTCCCACCTTACATCCACTTCGCCTTCTTTGCAGAGCCAATTTCACACAATGTATTTTCACTATGGGTTCTCCAATTAGATTAAGCCCCTTAAAGGTCCGCCAGACTGGCATGTAAAAATCTGGTCAAAATTCAGGTGATTCTTCCTCTGTCTCTCAGAACCAGTTAACGGCTTTTGTGGGGACTCTCCCTTTGCCATATGAAGTCCCAGCAACATACTTCTCAAAGCTGCAGTACGGTTTGAACCGCTCCACCAAGATCTGCATTTTCTCCAGCTCGCCGAAGGAAAGGTAGGGGATGATGCGCAGCAGGCCCTGGAGCACACTCGGGTTGGAGCGAACGAAGGTGCTGTTGATCTGGTCCAAGAGCATCACCAACTGATCTTTGTCCCCGGTGAGGAGGAGGTTGCCCTGCATTAGGAAAGAGGATAGGAGGGTCCTTAAAGGGGTCAGGATTCGGGCTGCAGCACTTCCATGCCGAGGGATAACTTAGAACAATGTGGAACAAGTTTTTGAATTTCTGTGATGGCTTTGTTAATAGTCACAAGTGATCAAAGTATACTCTCCGCTCCCTCAAAGAACGTAGGCTCCCTGCTACTCATTTATTTGTCATATCTCTAGCCAAACATTCGCATCAATAATGGAGGGCAGCCATGGTGCAGTAAGTGAGGAGAAACTGATCTGGGAGTTGAAGACCCGGGTCCTAGACTGAACAGCTCACTGCATTTCTTTGGGCTTACTTTCCTCCACTGTGAGGCGAAGGGTTGGACTGTCAGCTGGAACATGTAAAATTCCATTAATGAGCAGCTTCTGAGTGCAAGGATATCCCTAGCAGCCCTGTTTCCTCTGAATCCACAGCTTTCAGACTTTAATGAAATAATGCCACCATTAATTAGCTGAGCCTTGCCATTCCCATAGTTGAGCAGGTTCAGTCAGTCTTGGGTGACACAGTGAGACACAAATGGGCCTGTTGCTGGCGATGAGTCAGCGCAGGTTCCCAGTGTCTGCAGAGCACAGGCTGGGCTCGCTCACCTTGTCCTCACTCAGGGGCTCAGCATTTGATTCATCCAGAATGATCTCCATGATGCTAAGCACCTGCTCGGCCACAGCTGCACCGCCACTGTCCTTGCTTTCCTGCTCAGCTACCAGGGCCTGTAGGAGGAGACACGGTCACTCTGGGGACAGCAACACAACCACTCATTTATGGGATCTGCTCCTCAAAGATGTCCTTCATGGCCTGACTTCCCAGAGATGGTGTGTGTTCATGTTCTCAGAAAGATAGCATGTGGGCTGTGAGGGCAGTGATATGTGATGCTCCACATATGTTTCTGGATGCCCTGAAGTGAATGGCACTGCTTCTCCACTGGTGTGTGGTCTGGACTGTTTTAATGACTAATTTCCTCTCGTCTCTGATCTGAATTCAGGAAAAGGCCAAGGAAGCTCTTGGGTGTCGTGGTGACAACATGGGGTCAGCAAGTAGGACAAGGGACACCTGAATGATCCAGACAGAGAGATGAAGCGCTTGAAAAGGCCACAGTCCATTTCAACTGAGTCCAGAATTGAGGTGTCTTTTCCCTCCCAGGACTTTTAGGACTCTATCTTTGCAGCCCACACTCTTTATTTACCAAGTTTAGAGTCCCCAGCATGACATTCAAGGTGTTCATTTCCAGCTTGACCAGCTGCTGCCGGTTGACTTTCACCTTCACACAGTAACTGAACAATTTCAGCAGCACCTGACAAGAAAAGCCAGTCAACACCCATGAAACCACCGGAGAGTGAAAATGTGTGGGCAAGCAGGAGAGGAATGCTTAAGAGAGGTCATGTACCATCAGCAGGTACTCCTCCTGAAACCCAGAGGGCAGCCGAGAAGTGTTCCTTAAGGGGACACGGTAAGGAGGCTCTATCCCATACCAGGCGGGCAATTTCAACAGCAACGTTCTCCAAAAGTAGCTCTTGTGGGTGGGTAAGTCCCCACCATCTCTAAAACCCTGGCAGAGACACCAATCCTTAATGGAACAGGTGATGCTCTGCTGCCTCGGGGGAAATTCTAGCTCTAACTCAAGACTCTTAACTAAAGTCAACAGGAAGATTCCAAAGCTCATGGTCTGAGGTAGGTCATTTAAGACACGGCACAGTCATACATGTTCTCACAGCCACTGGAGTAAAAATCATAGTGTAATATCTGTGCTGCCTTTGAAATCCTCTTTTCTTTCTAATGAGACCAATGAGTAATCAAACAAAAATCGTACATGAAAGGATTATTTACAAAATTTAAAAAGTAATAATAATAACAGACACAAGTACTGTGTTTTGTTTGTTTTTAGGAAAAGATAATCAGACATTGGTTCCACAAGTGACTAAAGGGACTTAGCAAAGGCTGCCATCATACTGGCATTTTGCGGGAGCGGGCCAGGAAGAAGCTAGTAAAAAAAAGGAGCCTAGATGTAGAGCTCAGGAAAGTTGCCTTCACTGGCTTGCACTCGTCCATGGCACCATGCTGCCCTCTAGAGTTAAATGGCACAATGACCATAAGCTTCTTTCCAAGGGTCTCCCTCAAGCAGAAGGCTGGTCCCACCTTACTGCCGGCAACTCACTGTTAGAAGGTGTCGTCCCTGCTTGAAATCTTTGATCCCTGCCAATCTGTTAAGCATGCAATCCAGACCCCCGCACTGGGCCATCACACCAGCCATCTTATACACTTCTTCTTCATCTTCTTCTTCATCTGGAGGAGAAGGGAAGCCGAGCAGACACAGAGGAAAAGGTGAAGATGGGCATAAAACTGACAGCCCTCTTCCGGGTTGTTAGCTATTTCCCTTTTTTCCTGTCTCCAATAAAGAGAGCCAATAAAAGGGGTCGATATTGTATATTAAACTACACCACCTCACTCTCAGCTTTTTAAGAGATTCAAGTCAATTAAAATTATTTATTCAAATATGTGAAAATGTAAGTACCACAACCATCAATGGAAAAAAAAAAAAAAACTAAGCTAAAATAAATCTACACTCAAATTTGTTGCTAATTGCATTACATTCCCCAAGGCTAGTTGTGTGTTTTTCTTCCTAACCCCAGAGGTGTCTGAATCAGGCCATAGATACCTGTGTTTTTCCTCAATCAGAGAAGTAATCTCCCCTCAATTCTGATCAGGGTATTTGCCCAGAATATCTCTTAAGTCCTAGGACATGAACCTCTGATTGGTCCCAAGTCTCAACCCAACATGCAGCAATAACGGGAAAAGGGCCACACCTGTGGTGGAATCCAGAGACTCGATGAACTCTTCAGTGGCATCACCCAGCAGCCCCCGCATTCGATAAACAATCCTCATGGGTTCTCCCTGAGCAGAGAAAGTTGAAGAAAGGTACTTGTAAATAGGCCCCAAAAACACAAAGCTCTGAATACCTGGCCTCAAGTAATGCCTCAGCAGTGTGGACAACTTCTATTTCTTACATGTGGACTACAGCATCTAGAATCCAAATGCACTGCATTTCCATTAAGGGGAAGGAAGCTATCTCATTTAGTGTCTATTTAGACCAGGAATTATAAGAAGCATTTTACAGAAACTATACCATTTAGTTTCATTAAACTCTATTTAATAACTCTAACAACTATTATTTATTACTCTGTGCTAAGTCCTATGCTAGTTCAGCACTTTATATTACCCTTCTGTACATGGTTAAACAGCTTGTTCTAAGTTACCCCGCTGTAAGACCAGGTCTACGGCCAAACCTGTGCCTGATTCAGGAGCAGAAACTCTAACTAATAAGGACCACTACTCAAAGAGTCAGGACAAGGGAGGATTAAAGGGCTTTGGGTCAAGTCTCAGGGACCAAAAGCAAGAAAAGACAATGCATCAATCTTTGCCTACGGGCTTCATTTAACCAGACAGCAATGTCCTCAAACTAAAACCTCCAACCGGATGGAATAATGAGGAGTAAGTCTCTAACAAATCAGAAGACTGTAGCATTATGGAATTTGGAGGATCAGGAACATTTGCTATACCGCAGGTAAATGAGTTAAGCACTCTAGCATTTATATTATCCTCATTTTGGAGGTAAGAAATGAGGGCTTGAGGTCACAATATATGAAATGATGGCTGCCTCGAAGCCATGCTCAGCATCAGGAGAGAAAACCTGGAGGAAAAAGGCTGTCAGAAAGGCCACTTCTCAGCTATGGAGGCTGAGGGAGAGAACAGCCATAGATCATGGACAGAAAGAGACTTTGAAAACAGGAGGGGCTCCAGTCAGTAGCTAAGAGATGGGTCACTGAAAGGCCTGGGGAGAGTATGGGAGGGAATTAGAGATGGGGGGAGGGGGGACTATAGTGAGGAAGGGGGCATCTATAATACTTTTTAACAATCAAGATAAATTTCAAAAAATAAAAATAAAGAGATGGGCTGTTTATGAGGGAAGTAAAAAGGAAGTCGAAGCCCCAGATAAAAAGCTGCCACAAACTCTGACTTTCTCAGAACAACCCCTCAGTGGATTAAACACACTAATGTGAAGGTTGAATGATCCTCAACTTCTATCTTGCTTCACGGTTCAAAAGGGGAGATGCCTGTGTGTATTCTTTGGGTTCCATACCACATTTACAAAGGCACCCACAGAAGCCTGAGCGTAACTTTTTATGTGCATCAGGGATTACATCTGCATCGTCTGTTATGATGCTAAGCTGTCAAATGACTGGATGCATTGGATGGGATAGTCCATAGCACTAGATTTCCCAGCTGGCAGCTGACCAACAGCAAACAGTGTCCAGGATTCCCAGCACAGTGAGAGAGAGGGAAGCAAAAACATGCAACAGATTAAAGGCCAACATGTCCAATGGCACAGCACCAATCTGGTTTCTTAAATTCTACAAAAGTATTTGGGAGTAAGTCTAGAAGTTTGCGATGCTTCACTGGGATACTAGTTGCTGGAATTGACTGTTTGATTCTTATACTAAAAATCCCTTAAGAGAGACAAGAGATGAAAAGGAATGGGAAGTCAAGAAAGAAATGGAGGGGAAGGAACAGAGTTAAGAAGAGAGAGAACCAAAACCAGTTTGGCTCAGTGGATAGAGCGTCGTCCTGCGGACTGAAAGGTCTCAGGTTCGATTCCGGTTGAGGGCATGTACCTTGGTTGCGGGCACATCCCCAGTAGGAGGTGTGCAGGAGGCAGCTGGTCAATGTTTCTCTCTCATTGATGTTTCTGACTATCCCTTTCCCTTCCTCTCTGTGAAAAATCAATAAAATATATTAAAATTTTTTTTAAAAAAAAAAAGAAGAAGAGAGAGGGTGGGAGGAAAATATCTAAGACAGACTTGCATGAGCAGACAGTACTGCAGTGGCCAAAAGGACCAGAGAGTTACGCTTCCTTTATTTCCTTTTCCCTCCTCAACTCCCCAATTAGTGGGACAGAAAATATGCTCCCCTGACACAGCCACTGGGAAAACGCTCTGATAATTGAGCAGACTCTCAAAAGCTGAGGATTCATTCAGTCATGAGATGCCTGCACAGAAACAGTATGAGATCAGGCATTTCCCCTCCCCTCACCCCCTTATCACAGTGCTTCCTCAGACTCTGCCCAGCCTGGCTGCACAGCAGAAAACACGCATCCTTTCCTGAAGCTCTTCCACCTTCACTAGCCAAGTGCTTCACACAGAGGGCAAGATGCCTGGTTCTCTCCACAACCAGTCGAAGGAAGAGCAGCTTAAGAGCTGCTACAAGCTGGGTAAGTGATGACCCAAGCAGCTCCTCCTGGTGCAAGTCTGCACACATCAGAAAAGTAAAAGCACACCTCCAAGCAGGAAAACAAGCACATACCTCATTCGTGGTACACCACACCTTCTTGTAAACTTCGGCCACGGGAAGGTCCAAACTAATGATTTTATTGTTCACTAGAAGCTGAACAGAGAAGTAGATGAGGCTGTTACTGCAGGTAGTTGTAAGGCAAGTCAATTTCAAGATCAAAGGGTACTTTATAGGAGTGGTTCATAATTCATAATTTTTATGTGCTGAGGATCAATCGATTCTCCCTCTCTAAAATATGCACATGTGTGCACAACACAAAATTTTATGCACAATTTCTTGGGTTGCAAACACCCTTAACCCAAACCATGGATTTTGGGCTAAAAACCCCTGCTGAAGACCTTCTCTTAGCCTGAGACCATTTTCAGGCTCAGCATCAGAAAAAGCCATTTTCTCTATTTCATCCAACCTGCTTTCACTATGTACATACTAACACCAGACCCTAGAGCAGCGGTTCTAAACCTGTGGGTCTCGACCCCTTTGGGGGTCGAACGACCCTTTCACAGGGGTCGCCTAAGACTATTGGAAAATACCTATTTCCCATGGTCTTAGGAACTAACACACCACTCCTCGGTGTAGCAAAATGCAGCAATGTAGTTTACTGTTGTTATATGAAGACTGTTGCCCACGCTACACCACGATTCAAGACAAAATTTCATTTATTTATAATTAGAAATATTTTATAATATATAATTACGTATTGTTTTTGTGATTAATCACTATGCTTTAATTATGTTCAATTTGTAACAATGAAAATACATCCTGCACCATATCAGATATTTACATTACAGTTCATAACAGTAGCAAAATTGCAGTTATGAAGGAGCAACAAAAATAATTTTATGGTTGGGGGTCCCCATCACATGAGGAGCTATATTAAAGGGCTGCGGCATTAGGAAGGTTGAGAACCACTGCCCTAGAGGCTATCTACCAGAAGGTGCCAGCTACAGAGCCAGGAATCTGCGCCAGAGCTCATGTGCCAGTGTTTAGGGAGATTAACTGGAATCACTGGGAAGCCTCTGCCAGAGCAATAAGAATACTGAAAGTCTATCCCATGACAAGTGACAGCCACTAAACCCTTTGCTAACCTCATGCCAGGCCTGGGGCAGAGCCCTTTACAGGTAATTAACCTTTACATCCGGTAAGTGGGAACCACTGGCTCCATTTACAGATGAGAAAGCTGAAGCAAGCTCGCTGCCCAACGTTAACCAGTTACTACAGGGAGGAACCTGGATCTCATCTCAGCCCACGCTCTGAAGAACAGCAGCTCTGTCCCAATGCTTGTTACCTCCATCCCACTGTCATCCTCCAGGAGAGCCACCAAGTCACAGTCCTGGCAAATCTTGTTCTTTATGTCCCTCATCAGTGGCCCGATGCCCGGCTCGTTGCTGCTGTATGGGTTGCCAGGCATCCTGCCCTGTAAGAAGTCTTCTTGTTGGGGATCCTTCTCCAGGGTCACAAAGAACTCAGTGACTTCATTCTCCTCCTAAGGGGCAGAGAGAGAAGGCAGCATCAGAAGGGATGGCCTAAAGATATGTATGGAGGGATGGCAGCAGGCTTTTAGGTTTACACCATACTGCCTTGTTCCATGAACATTCTGAGGGAAACACACCAGACTCATCCAGTTCCCTATACATTTCAAGATGTGAAAAATAGGAAGCTCGGGGTGATTCCAAAATCCAAATATCATTCAAACAGCTGTAAATATCAAGCATGCCCTCTGAAACTCAAGGGCGGGGTAGGAGAGAAACCTAAATGAGGCAAGGCACGACATGAAAGCTGTGCTACTGAAATGAGGAAGAGGGGGCTTTACTCTGCCTGCTCGTCTGTGATGCTGATCGATTTGAGGCTAATAACTCTGTTGTTTCTTGAGTCAAGAAAAGAGTCTCCTTTATATTACAGAGCATCAGTCATACCCACTCCCAATGACCTCTCATCAATAACTGAGGACACTGGGGTTTCTTATCCTTTCTCAATAACAAGAGAGGATCTCTGGCTCACAGGTCAGGCCAGGGAACAAATATTCATGTGTACTCAAAATGGGGGAAGAGGGTAGTGAACATTTCTTATACTCTAGCTCAATACTGTTCTTTCACAGAATATCGGAGTGATAGGCAGTGGGATTCTGGCAATGGGAAGTTAGACCTAGGTTTTTAAAAAGGCTGATATTGCCTTGTATCTAGGAAATAAGAGCAAGGAAGGTCTTTTGATTTTCTATCATCAAGGTAAGGAAAATTATGAGGTTGCTTCCGGGTTTTTGTCAGTGGTGGCTTCTAAAATGTTAACTAGATGGCCCACAGCCGGTAAGATTGCCCATGACTACAATGGATCACCAAGAGATTTCAGGGCAGAAAGGCTCATGCAGACGCCCCGAGAGCCTGGGAGGTACCACTGCTTACGGGATAAATGATGCTGCAGAGCCTCTCGAAGATGAAGACAGGAGTCCGGTAGTCATCCAGATTGTAGCGCTTGGCTGTCTCAATGCACACAGCCATGAAGGCCTTGGTTTCCGATTCTGTACCTGCCAGAAATCAAAGCAGTCAAGTCAGGTAGGAAAAGCAATTCACACACAGGATGATGTTTTGAATGAAGTACCATCAGTGACAGAGTCTTTCTGTCTGGTATGTTTTTAAATGCCCTACATGGCAATATCAACAGTTCAACTGGAAACTTGAAGCTGATTGATTTTTATTCTCACACCACATTCGGTTTGAAAGCCTTAATACCCAAGTCAACACCACACATCATGATCAGTTGTGTACATGTCTTCCTTTCAGAATTATAACCTCGCATTGCTTGACCAATATAGGTACCCCAAAATGTCAATACTTGACATTTTGGGGTACTTATATTTTAACATGATCCTAACTGTATTCAGTCAAATCAAAGGGAACTAATCATGCTAAATGATTAGTTGGATTGCCTTCTGTAAGCCAAAGACATAACTTCAAGTCTTACAAAGAATAGCCTGTTGAAGAGTCAAAGTGACAAAGCGACAAACGAGCCATGCATGGCATAATAAAATGGCAACAGAAGAACCTCCATGTCTGCTAATACAGCAGACTATGTTCCCTCACCTACTCCCCACTTATCACCACTTAGAAATAACTTAAAACATTGAATAAAAAGGTATCAGTGAACTGCCACACTAGCAAAGAATCAAAGGCCAAAATCTAAGAGAAATCAGGATCCCGGGAAACGTAGCAAAACACTTGAGTTGCTTTTGCCTTGAACTTTGGCTTCCATAACCTGTCAAGATCTGTCTGAGAGCCGGATACAAAGCCCCAAACCTGCCAGGGTGGAAAGTCTAGCGGGAATGCCCTGCACACACGTAAATCTGGTGCCCTAAAAGAGCTATACCTTGATTTAAGGCAGTGGTTGGCAAACTGAGGCTTGAGAGCTGCAGTTTGCCGCTCTGTTGACTAAAGAGTTTGCCAACCACTGGTTTAAGGTTCAACTAGAAATGTCTCTCCTTTTCTCCCAGGCAAATAACTGATAGGAAATTGTCTTCCTTTAAAATCTGTCATTGAGGGAGGAAAAAAAAAATCTCTGCAAATTCAGCCACTTAAAGGTTCGTGACTCATTCTACCTCAGAGGTCTGAAAACCCAAAGTTAAGAACTTTGCTAAAGGCAAGCCCTGGGATGGCAGTGCCCTGAGATGCCTCACAGAAGCAGTTACAAATACTCTTTTTAAAAATAATAATAATAATAAGTTCTTAGACTCCAGTCTTGAAGAATTTCCACAGATAAATCCTCAAAACATAATAAACAAACAAGCAAACAAATAAATGTTTAAGGTACCATAAGAGCCAAAATAACACACAGATGAATCAGATTAATAAATATTTCAAATTTTAGAATTACCAGGCATAGAAACATATTTGATGTGCTGAAAGAGTAGAAAAGGGATGAGAAATGTCAATAAAATGCCGGAAGGCTGTAAAATCTACATTGAACTGTAGGAACACACTAGGTAGATTAAACAGGTAGCATAGAGTGTAGAAAAAAAATTAATAAATTGAACGAAAGAATAGAGAAAATCAGCATAAAGACACAGGGAAGTAAACACTATGAAAGAGAGGTAAAGAAATATGGATGACAGAGTGAGTGGAGGTCCCAGAGACTAGGGATAATGGCTAAGGATTTTCTATAACCAATGAAAGACACTAACTTGAGAAGCTTTGGCCTCTTTCTGCTTGACTGAGCCCAGCTCTGGAATTTTATAACTCCAAGAACCAGTCTCTCTTGAGAAGTTTCTCCTCCTTCTCTACTTGACTGCATGGACATGTGTACACCCCTCCTCTGGCTCTGCAGAACTCCGGGAAATCAGACTAATGTGCCCAGGCAGACCCGGAAGGGACACGGGGCCTTGGGCTCCAGGCCCCTGGCAGTACTACCTGTGGTCATGTCCTCCAGCATCTCCAGCAGCATATCCTGGGTCTCATCGATCAGCTTGGTCCTCTGTACCACCAGCTTTCGCAGGCACAGGTATCCATTCAGCACTGTACCCACCAAGCGACTTTTAAAGTGCCTCTTGATGGATTCCACCTCGACAAACGAGGAAAGAAGGCCTGTGGGGACAGGAAAAAGTTGCTGCAAAAGCTCTGAAGGAGAATATAAGCAAGGAAAGTCTGTGTCTTCAAAAAAATAATGAACAGCTCAAAAGCAGAAAAAAGCTATCTTTGTGGTTGGCACAGAGCAGGTGCTCAAGGAGTGTACTAGTCAACAGAGAACAGGAGCTCAAAACTGTAAACACGAAGATAAAGAGAAAAATGCAGAACTTAAATGTGCACTATGGTCAACCTCACCACCCAAGGCACTAAACTGTGCCCTAAAGGCAGGGTCTGGCGGCTTTCTCTACCTGTGAGACTCTTGAGGGCATAGCCCTGCTGTAGATCGGTGCTCAGGGTTGCCTCCTCCAGGGCCAGCAAGCGGGCAATTTCCTAAACAGGACGATAAGCACAGTTAGTGTGACAGCACTGCCAACAACACTCTACCTCCACCACCAGCCCAGAGCTTTCAGCATCAACCAAAGACACTGTGGTCACCACTGTTTTCTTCCAATGACCCGTGAGGCTGAATCTTTGCAAAACTCCTTTCCAAGAAGCCAAGGGCAGTTGCCTTCATGTTAAGGGTTTGCTTAAAAATTTAAAAAAGCCTAAGGGCCCCCAAAGGAAAGAGCTCTCCTGGCTGCAGGGTGGGTTACCTTGGTGATGAGGTTGCCCACATAGGGCAGGACTCCCCGCGCCGCCAGATAGACCTTCCAGTGAGCGGAAGTGATGAGCTTCTGGTAGAGAGCCAAGTACTCCGCGGCGCACTCGCCAGCTACGCTCAGTTCGTCCAGGTAACTGCCATCAAGACAGACAGGCACTGTGAGAACTCAGACAGCTCCAACAGTCTACTAGTTCCTTACACTCCTTCATCTTACAAGTCTTCTGCCGTCCTTCGCCCCCCTTCCCTCCAGGTCAGAGAAAACCCAAACTTCCCACTGGCGGAGAACCCAGAGCACACAACAGGGAATGAGATGCAATAAACCATACGCATCTAGAATAAGCACCAAAATATGATTAGTGATTACTTGGGCAGCGAAACTATTTTTGATTGAATCACTTAAAGGCAAGTGTACCATCATTTCAATAATGATGGCTTTGAAATTAGACTGCCTGACCGCAAAGGCTGCCCTCTGGTGGAGAAGTTAATTAACCCCTTTAAGCCCAGGTTGCTTTGAAGATTAAATGGGATGATGCATGCCAAGCTTTCTTTATTGTGCTCATAAACTGGTGCTGGTGCTCTATTACTACTACCACTAAAACGCAGCTGCTTAATACTGTTTTGTTTCTGTGGTTTTAGGTGTGCCTCCCATCACTCCTATCTATGGATTTCCCTGGGAAAGCAGAAAAGGCTCTAGATCAGTGGTTCTCAACCTTCCTAAGGCCACGAACCTTGCATACAGTTCCTCATGTGGTGGTGACCCCCAACCATGAAATTTTGCTACTGTTATGCATCGTGATATAAATATCTGCATTTTCCGATGGTCTTAGGCGACCCCTGTGAAAGTGTTGTTCGACCCCCAAAGGGGTCGCGACCCACAGGTTGAGAACCACTGCTCTAGATGAAGTCTAACCACTCTCCCCATCCCACCCTCAAATAGTACCTGGTGAGGAGGTCAAGGACCTGCTGCTTGCGGCTGGGAATGGTGGCGAGAGCTTCCACAATGGTACAGGCTGCCTGCCGTGCTGCCTGCGTTGCTGGAGTAAAGAGCACCTGCAGGGCACCAGAGGAAAGCCTGGCTCAGATGACAGCCTCTCAACCAGGCCTCAGCAGGGCAGTCAACTACCACCTATCCCCTGAAGCCGTCTGGGCACCTTCCAGGAAAAGGTTAAAGGCAAAAATCATCCGCTAAGATGAGATCTGACTGCCAGACTGGGAAAGAGGCTGCTAAGGAGCCTTCATCTTCATGGAGATTTTCCCCATCAAGTAATTTGGAGAATATACCTAAGGTGACCAAATGGTGAAAAAGACAAGAAGGTATTTTCCCTAGTAAACACTTCTATAATTCTATTTCGGGGACATTCCATGTCAAGTATTTTTTATTTTACATATCAATAGACAAGAATTACTTTAATCCTTTAAAACATTAGCTAGGAAGAAGAGGGAGAGGTCAGCAGAAGATATGAAAGACGGAAGGAGAAAAAGGGACTGTGGGCACTGAGGCTCAGTCTATTAATAGGTCAGGGAAGGAGCAGAGAGCAAGACGAGCTTGAAGAGAAAGACAGAGAAATTCTGCTCTGGCCAGTGGTGGCTGCAACCCACTCCCTATTTGAAAGGCAATTGTGATAAAAATAATGTTGGTCGCAGATTTCTTTGCAAGAAACAAAGAGAAGGAAGAGAAGCAGTGTAAATGCGGGAAGGTGCTCAGCATCTGGGACTGGGCAGCTGGGCAGGGTCACTCACTTGCCGTAGCCAGTTGTTATGGCCCAGTTTGAGATCCAAGGGGGAGGTCCTCTTTCCCCGACGACTCAGGAACTGCTTCCACCTCCACACGTACTTCTCCGTCAAATAGAGATGGTGGAGCTCCGATTTGCTCGGGGACTTCCCATTGCCATCTATCCCTGGACGGCAAAAGGGCACAGGCGGAAATAAGGAACACAAAGTGACAGAGGAGGGGGATTTAGGGCTGTCAGGACAGGGGTTGGAGGAAATGACTTCCCCGTCTTGAAGAAACAGCACACCTCTGATAGGAAGACACTTCTTCCAGGCTTCATAGGATGCCTTGGGGTCTCTCTTGAGCCACAGTTGAGCCTGGGCATGGATCTCATTGCAGTAAGGCTTGACTGTAGTGAGGGCCTCCACGGGGACATCCTATGGGAGGAAAGCGGAACGAGGGAAAGCATGTGGGGCCATACTTGAGCCACAGCTCCGACACAGTGGCACCGGCAGCCCAAGGGGACATGGGCAAAGGCAAAAAGATTAGAAGGTTCAACGGTCACATCTTTATGCCCAAATACATGTTCCTGTTAAAGCATGCTGATCCAATTTAGGAGTAGCATCTCCACTGAGCTTAAGGTCACTGATTTAATTGTGTAAAATAAGATGTAGCTGCTTCCTATAGACAGTTCTATAGCCACATACACTAATTCCTATCCCCAGGCTGACTGGCAGTTTCCCCAACATAAATCTTCAAGCGGTCACTGGACAGCCTCCAGAATTTAAAGGGCCACTGCTAACCAGAACGCTAAGCCAGTGGTTCTCTAACTGTTTGGCTTCAGGACCTCGTCACTCTCTTAAAATATCCATTACCGCCGAGACGGGCTTGGCTCAGTGGATAGAGCGTCGGCTTGCGGACTGAAAGGTCCCGGGTTCGATTCCGGTTGGGGGCATGTACCGTGGTTGTGGGCACATCTCCAGGTGGCTGATCGATGTCTCTCTCTCATCAATGTTTCTGACTTTCTATCTCTCTCCCTTCCTCTCTGTGAAAAATCAATAAAATATATTAAAATATATATATATATATATATACATATATATATATATCCATTACCTATCAACCTAAATGACATTTTTTTGTATTTTCCAAAACAAAAGAAATGGCACAGTTTTCTATTTTTAAAAATAATTTAATGACTGCCTTAATAAGACAGCTGGATTCTCATATGGGCTTCTGTTTCCAAACAGTAGTAATATGCTGTTTTGGTTAAGTATATGAAAAAACCTAGCCCTACACAGACATACAGTTGGGAAAGAGAAGAAAATATTTATTGCTTTCCAAATAATTTTGGATTTTTTTCTTTGATACTACACAGAAATTCAACAAATTATAGGTTCTTAAAGACTGACTGCAACGTGGAATCTAAGACACATCAATAAACTTTTCATACTCCATTACACTAAAATTCGTCTTTTATCCATGCATGATTCTGTAACATGCACTGGTCATTTGGAAAATACATCAATTACTCTTCAAGTGACCGGCTCACTTTATTCATTTGTCAAGAAAATGTCTGCCTGGCACTAATTCTGAGCAATCACAATATGCCTGTCAATTGTCCCTGCAAGCACAGATGGGTTCTGGAAAAAGCACTAGTTCAGGAAAAATCAAGATGTCAGCATAGGTGAACACCTAAACTGCTGCCTCGCACAACAATTTCAAAACAACAGCTAAAAGACAGAAAGGACATCATCCAGAACGACAGGAAAGCTGGCTGAGTGGAAATTCTACAACTAGAAGGAAAGAGTGGGGCTCTCGGAGACTCAGAGGAGCTGGAAAAAGCTGAGGTACGGAGACATACAAGTGGAGAGGATGGGCAGCAGATTGCCTGGCTGGCTTCCTCTAGTAGGAGGAAGACAGAAACAGAAACTCCCGACTGCACTGAATCCCAATTCCAGGCGAGACACATACAGAGGGAGTCTGGACTATTAGGAAAAGAGAAGAGTAAATGGAAACTTAGGGGAGCCACGAAAGGCAGAGGTCTGGAGGCGCGCACATGAGTGAATGCAGAGAGGACTGACTGCTGATTGTGCCACTGGTTTTCTCTAGCAGGAGGAAGATGGAACCTCCCAATTGCACTGAACTCTAGTTCCGACTGCACTGAACCCCAGATTCTGGCCAGACCCTGGGGATCCAGATTCATACGAGTCCCAGGAGCGCATGGAAACTCAGGGGAGCCACAAAATGCAGAGGGCTGGAGGTGCGCGCGCAAGTGCACGCAGAGAGGGCTGCAGCAATTACCGAAGGACACAGACCCTGGGGCCTCATTGGGCAGGGCTGATGGGAAGCCAAGGCTGTCTGATCAGCCCTGAGACTCTGCCCCATCCAAGCTGAGCATGCTTTTGCAATTTTGCAAGTCTTATCTTATAAGGCTGACTCCAGCACAGACACAGATGATCCAATAGGCCTGGAGGTCAATTCCCCCTAGTGATACCAACAACAATCAAGATTTAACTACAACAAGGCTGTACACACAGTCCATAAAGTGTCCACCTCAAGTAACTGGGGAAGCGGAGGTACTGAGCCATATAGAACAACTAGCACAAAAAGCTACTCTACCAACTCAGAGAAGCAGTGAAAATGCAGAGACAAAGAAACAGATTATAAACAAAAGAAATGGAGGAAAACAAATGACTGGAAATAGAGTTCAAAACCATGGTTATAAGGTTTTTCAAGAATTTCCTAGAAAAAGTTGATAAATTTAACAAGACTAATACACTGACGGAAATAAGAAATATTATACAGAGACCAAACAGCAGACTAGAGGATCACAAGAATCAAGTCAAAGATTTGAAATATAAAGAAGCAGAAAACACTCAACTGGAAAAGAAAAAAGAATCCAAAAATTTGAAAACAGTGTAAGGAGCCTCTAGGACAACTTCAAGTGTACCAACATCAGAATAATGTAGATGCCAGAAGAAAAGAGAGAGCAAGGTACTGAAAACCTATTTGAAGAAATAATGACTGAAAACTTCCCCCACCTGGTGAAAGAAATAGACTTACAAGTCTAGGAACTGCACAGGAACCCAAACAAAAGGAATCCAAAGAGAACCACACCAAGACACATCATAATTAAAATGCCAAGAACAAAAGACAAAGAATATTAAAAGCAGCAAGAGAAAAACAGTTAATTACCTACAAGGGAGCACCCAGAGGATTGTCAGCTGATTTCTCAACAGAAACTATGCAGGCCAGGTGGGAATGGCAAGAAAGATTCAAAGTGATGAATAGCAAGAACCTACACCAAGATTACTCTACCCAGCAGAGCTATCATCCAGAATTGAAGGTCACATAAAGAGCTTCACAGATAAGAAAAAGCTAAAGGAGTTCATCAGTACCAAACCAGTATTATATGAAATGCTGAAAGGTACTCTTTAAGAAGAGGAAGAAGAAAAAGGTAAAGATAAAAATTATGAACAACAAATAACATATCAACAAGTGAATCTAAAATTCAAGTGAATTAAAAACTGATGAACAGAATAAACTGGTGAATATAATAGAATTAAGGGCATAAAAAGGAGAGTGGACTGACAATTCTCAGAGGGAAAAGAGTGAGGAGGGTGCGGGAAGAGAATGGACAAAAATTGTACACCTATGAATGAGGACAATGGAGGAGGGAGGTAAGGGCAGAGAGTGGGAGGGGAGCTTTGGAGGAGGAAAAAGAGGAACAAGTGTAATAATCTGAACAATAAACTTTATTAAATTTTTTATAAAAGCACTAGTTCAGCTGGCATCTCCAACAATCACACACGTGTTTCCTCAAGACAACCTTGCACTTTGGAGTGAAGCAGGAGGACTTTGTGCGTACTTCCCACACCGTCCCACTGAATAGTAAGGAGAACAGCACTCGAGAGCCAAGATTCACTGAAATTAATTTGCACAACTTTATCAGGAAGCTCTGGAATGAAACTGCATGGCAGTGAAGAACCCATGAAGCTGGTGCCGCTGCCTCTTCTGCTAAGATACTAATAGCCTTACCAGCACTGACTCTGCACTATTGGCACAAACATCCAGAATGCAAAGGGCAAATTGTGACTTAGAGTAAATATAAAAATAATATTGGCCGCAGATTCCTTGATTGTCGTGGGAACTGTGGGCTGCTCTCTCTGAGCTATAACTAAGTGCAACCCGGGCATGTGCCCTGAACCAGGTATAGAACCATGACTCCTGGCTCACAGGTCGATGCTCAACCACTGAGCTACGCTGGCCGGGCTATATTTTTGTGCTTATTTTATCCTTGACCTTCCTCTGAGAAATCCCCTCAAAAATCCCAACCCATCTCTGCTGAACTGCGGCAAAGGAAGCAATGGTGCTCCCCCAGGTCAGGGGAGTTCAGATAGGGCAGAGCACAGTGCTGGCCGGGACATGATGGGGGCTCCTACCCCAACCTTCCCTCGGAGACTCCCTGCCCAGTACCTTGTTCTTCTTGCTGGTTGGAGCAGGTGGTTTAATCAGCTTCTGTAAGATCCGCAGGCACATGAGGGTAATGTTCTCAACAACCACGGGGGTCTTAATGTTCACAGCCATGAGGAAAAGGCTGAGAGCTGGGTCGGGAGGGAAACAGAGTCATGATCAATAAAACACCTCGCAGCTGCTCCGCAAGGCTGTCCAAGTGTAGTCCTCACACCCCTTCCTCTCTGTGGCGGGGACTGCACCCGGAGACCTCCTTCCCTTTCTCTGAAAAGCTCCTAACCAGATCCCCCAAACTCACCACAGCGCAACCGGAGCTCCCAGCAGCTGTCCTCCTTCGAGATCGAATCAGTCAGCAGCAGCATTTCATACTGAAGGCTACTTGCCTAGGAGGCCAACAGGAAGAGGCATGAGTAGAGAAGGGTCTGAAAGTCAATCCCAGGACTGGCTGTGGCCAAACGCTGACCCAGGCACTCAGAACTAAAATTTCTGGCCATAAGTGGCATCATCAGAGAGAGAAGGGAGAGAGGGAGGCCCTGGTACTCCAGACAGCAGACCACCTACTTCTGTTTTCTGTGTGGAGTTGGGTCTAACCTGGCAAAATCACTCTGGGACGTGAGCTCTGCAAGCAAGTATGCTGCTGTTCAGTCATGACAACGGGACTGGCAGGGAGGGGACGAGGGAACGAAGAAGGAAAGTGAGGGAGGAGTCAGAGGGGACACCTGTCTTGCTCACCAGATCAGGATTGGCCCAGTGGCCCTTCAGGGCTGTGGAGACTTTGCCAATGATCAGGTCATTCATTTGCTGGGTGGCTTCTGGATTGTCTCTGCAGAAGCAAGAAACACAGGGTCCTGTTACTCACCATTGGCTGTGTCCCTTCTTCCCACCTGAAGGAGCCCAAAGAAGAAGAAATCATGTCTAGGGCTACCTGGCCTTCCCAGGGGCAAGACTCCAGCGTTAGCCCACTAGACCCTGGTGTGTAGTAAAAAGCACATGTCACAGGTGCCTTTCCTGGGAGGAGACCCTGGCTGGGAAGGAGCAGCACCAACATAGGGGAGATTGTGTCCCCACCCACGTCCCAGGCGGCAGAGCCCTAAGGTGCCAGGTGGTGTATCACAGTCGCCAGATCTAAACTCAGTCTGAACCACAACTCTTTCCTTATCTTCTCCAACTGCCTTCATTTCCCATGAGGCATCCATGGCCTTTTGTACTAATGTCTACATTAACTATTACAAAAAACGTAAATTGTATCACATTACTTTCTTGCTTTCCAACACTTTCTAAATAAAATCCAGTCCTTAAAATGGCCCACAACTAATTCCCGCTCCTGTTTCCCCCACGTGCTTCCCTCCAGCTTGTTCCCCCTCCATTCCTGGCACAGCCCTGCCTCTCAGCCTTCCACATGTCTCCTATGCATGTAGCACCGCTTGCTCCTACTTTACACAGCTCTTTGCTCAAGAGTGACACCCTCAGAGGTCTCCCTGGACCACCCTATCCTAGATAGCAACCCCTTCCACAATCAGGGTCACCACCCAACTTTACTTCTCTTCACAATCTAACTCCTGACACCGTATTGTGGAATTATCTATCCACTGCAGTTCTCCCATCTAGAATGTAGACTCCATGAGAGCAAGGACTTTTACCACTGTGACACCCGCAGAGTCTAACATAGTGCCTGGCATTCAGCAGATGGTCAATAAATATTTGCTAAATGAGTGAATAAACAATACAATATTTACCAACCACCCAATCCATTCCAGAGCTTAAGTCACATACTCAGTTTATATCCTCATCTAGCTCTGGGCACTGTATCGGCATTCTTTAAGTATTCAACAAACATGAGTTATTACACAAATTATTTCCATTTCATCCTCACCATTAGTCTTGAAAGTATTTACTATTATCAGTATGAAGAAAACTTGGGCTCAAGGAGTTAAGTAATTTGTCCAAGGCCCACCGTACAAAGTACCAGATACTGAGCCTGGGTCGTTCTGACCCCGAGTCCAAGTTCTTAACCACTAGGCTCCACTGTCCTCTTTTGGGTAAGTTTTAAGTCCAAGTGCCCAGTCACTCCCTTCTCCCCCTCACCAGAACGCAGAGACCATTTCCTCAGGAAACCACACTGAAACCAACGAAGCCCAATATAAGCTAATTACACTACTTACATGGTGTTTCAAACATCTCTAAGTTCATACATCTATACCTTTTTCTCCTCCATGATAAACTAGCCAAATAGTCTGGCAATGAGAAACATAATTCTTTGCACCCTCCAGTGCTCCCAGCATCACTGCTGCCATTAAGCCCGGTGTTAGCAGGAATGACTAGCCCCACCACGTCGCAGGCAGGCTCTAACCGAGTCAGGAGGCACATGAGCTGGCGGACCTCCTCCCGCATGGCGGCAGAGCCTCGGCGGAGGTTGTAATCAAAGAGCTCCCGGATTAGGCCCTGGGAGACGAGGATGTGCCTCAGCGCTGGATTGGAGGCCAGGGCCCGGAGCAGTGTGATACAGTGTTCAGTGACGGCCGAGGCACAGCCGTAGCACTTGGTGGAGGACGTGTGGCCGCAGCCCAGGACGGATAAGGCTCGGTACTGGCTGGCAGTGAAGGTGGGCTGCACAGACGTCCGGGAGGACTTGGTGGCCGCCTCTCTCTGCTGCAGGTCATACTCCAACAACTCTTTGCGTGAAGCAAAGACTTTCTAAAGAAAAAAGACAAAGGAGAAAGAAATTAGCAATTAAAATAAGGAGGAAGAGGAAGTTAACTAGAAAGCTTTGGTGTGGGGGGAAAAACACACACTTTACATGTATTTCTAATTTAACCTTCTTGATAATCCCACCAGTGACTTTATCCCCATTTTAGAGAGATGGAAATGGGCTTAGAGGGGTTGGCTTGACCAAGGTTAAATGGCAGAGTCAGAAATGCTTCTGAGGGCAGGCAGATGCCTTTCATTCCATTGTCAGATTCTCGAAAAGAACAAAGACGAAGGCCAAACCGCAGGTGCATGTAAGCAAAGAAGGCGCACCAGCAATCGGAGTGGCAAGGATACTAGCTGCTCTCCTTGTCTACAGGCAGCCTCCCATTCCACGGAGATCAACATTCCACCCGCTATGGCCCACCCTGGTTGAAAAGAGTTGGAACTCCCTGCCCGTCTAGCCCGCCAAAATCGCCTAGGTCAAAAAAAAAGCAAATAGAATCCTGGCACTGAATTTTTTAAAACCAGTCATCCTGAACAAGAGCAGCAGGGCCGCTTTGAAAGCAATTCTCAACAGCACACTCTAAAGGCGCTCCATTGCTCTACCTGGATGATTTTGGAGAGTTCATCGAAAGAGTTCTTGCAGTCTCCACAGTACTCCTGGGCCAGCTGCAGGATGTAACGATTCACACTGGCTGAAGTGGAGCTGATGCCCCCAGCTGAGCCTGAGTCATCCTGCAATCCGAGAGAAAAGCTGTCAGCTTTCCACCGAGAGATCACCTCACCGGGGACAGTCTTCTGATCATGACCCTCTTCAAATGCCCCTTCCAATCTGGGGTTACCTGCGGCTTCTCAGGAGCTGCCTCATTCACTTTGCAGAGCAGGTTCTCCAGCTGTGGCCGATGTCCCATCAGCTGATGATAGACTCGGTCAGCTTTGTCCAGAAGTGTATTGATGTTGGAAACAGCCTAGACAGGAAAAGACATGGGTGAGTGCATGAAGGCTTTTCATCACGATGGTTTTCCCTAGGGGATCTGTTCACTGAAACATTTCCAACATAGGGCAGGTGCTGTGCTCCATACATTCTTCCTCTTCTTCAGTATAATCCTGTGCTCATGTGCTCAGACATCTTATTTCTAATTATTTTAAATAAAATTCGATATACATATATAACATAAACATGCAATGCTGAAAAATGGCTTATGGTAGGTCATACAATATTAAAATGTACAACTGGAACTAGAATTTTGGTCTTCTGACTCCAAAGCCCACCCTTTTTCACTCCTATAATATCCAGTCCCATCACTTCACTATTTGCTTCCACCCAAAAGCTTGGCCCTGAAACTAGTCCTGAGTTGAGGAAGATTGGGTTTTGAAGGAAAAGCACACATCCTACATCAGCTGTAGAGAAAGCTCAGTTCAAAGCCTGAGTCTAGGACAGAAGTGGCCTCACCTTCTTCCGGTCTTCTTCATTCTCAATGGGATCCACTGCACAGCAAGGCTTGGCATAGAGCATGAAGTCAAAGCGAGCATATTTACAGAAGCCACAGGCATTGCAGAGGAAGGGATCCTTTTCATCATAATTGATGGATCTGAAGAACCAAAGTGTTTGGGTCAGGGGGCAGAAGTTTGGTGGTGTAGGGATGACCCAGGGAGGAAACGGATTTTATCATGTCTATACTCTGGAAACTATTGCAGGGACGACTGGAGGGACAGTAACAAATAGGTAAAGATGACGTAAGCAACCAGATAACAAGAAAGACCAAGAACTAAATTTAGGGGGCTCCCCTCCCCCAATCACAGGTTGGGCAAACGTGTACACACACACTCCACTTTTCCCCCTGCCCTCTTCCTTCTCTCTCTACCTTTGTACTTCACATTCTACATACCCATAACCCTCTAACTCAGACACTGAAATTGCCCACACTGACTCTTACAGAAAGATACACGGAATGTTCACGGCCCTGGCTTGGGCAACAGCTACTCGCTTACCTGCATTTGTGACACTGGTAGACATTCTCTCCACAGTTGCCGCACACCCCTGGGTTGGCAGGGACGGAGGCACTACAGCGTGGGCACTGCAGGGTCTCGGTGGAAGCCTGGTAGTTTTCATAGAAGTCTGCAAACTCAATCATCAGGTTGGAAGCCACAATGGGCAAGGGCAGGTCAATCTTCACCTCTGTCTGCCCAGGGGTCAGTTGAACCTTCTTGGCTTTGTGCCAGCGAGCAGGCCTAAGGGAGACAGTGTCAGATAGAGGGGCAGAGACAAAGATTATTCCTTTGTATTTTTCTAGGGCAATGAAGTGGTTACTCTAAGAGCAGGACATCTAGCATCCTAATTTTTAAAACATTTTATACCCCCCTTTCTCTATAAAAAAGGATAGAACATACAAGTGCTTTAAGATGTTCCACATGATAATTTTTGAGATTCCAGAAAAACAGAAGTTCTTATCAAGGCAAGACCTTACTCCAAAAGTGTACCACACTGAAGCCCGTACCCTCAGAGGAGCATGAGATGATGGCTACCATAAGTTCCCATCACAACTACCACTTCGGAAGGATAAAGCTCAGGTTGCTTTAAAGAGGTGAGAGACATACCAGAATCTGGACCAAGTGGCAAACAGACTCAGAGAAAAGGCATGTAATTATCTACAATTACAGCCAACTTCAACTAAGCACTTACCATGTGCTGGGTAGGCTCTGTTCTCAGTGTACACACACACACACACTCACTGAATCTTTAAAATAACACCTTGAAAGTGAACTTATTTAAAGTTAAGGAAACTGAGGCTATGTAACTCCTCCAAGGTCAAAGATGAGCAGAACAGAGATGTGAATCCACAGTCCTGTTCCGAGTCCAAGTGCTCTCCCAGCAGCTGCACTGACTACACAAAGGACATCAAATCCCCTCTGGCAGAAAGGAATGCGTTCTCCCAAAGAGCAGCTTCTATTTGCAGGTCACCAGTGCTTTCCAAAGGTGGCCATTTGTTGATAGGTACACTCCAAATTTATTTTGCTTCTTAGAATAATGCCAACACTTCCATCCTGGGTGCAGAACAGCACCCCAAGTCTTTTTTCATAAAAAATTTTTTTTTATTAATTTCAGAGAGGAAGGGAGAAACATCAATGATGAGAATCATTGATTGGCTGCCTCCTGCATGCTCCCTACTGGGATGGAGCCCGCAACCTGGACATATGCCCTGATGGGGAATTGAACTGTGTTCAGGGGTCTACGCTCAACCCTGAGCAACACAGGCCAGACAATACCATAAGTCTTAATATTCAGGCAGTATCTATCTACTCATGACCAACAGCAATGCCTGTGACTTCAACAAGAGATCTGTCTCTGTAAAAGTCAGCACTGTAACCTACTAGTACCTTCTTTAGCCCATATATGACTTTCCCTGATTCAAACATTGGCATCCATGAGCTAGAAAGATCCAACGTCAACAGATATAGAGGAGAGGCACCATGTAGAAATGGAAGGACTGTGCACTGAAAAAACTTCTGGAGAAATACTGCCTGCTCTGTGAGCAAGGGAATAGCATCTAAATCCAAAAAATGACAACTGCTTCCCAATATAGGTGGTTTTATATAAAAATGAAACTGCTCTAGGTAGCATGGGTATGAGAAGCCTGTGTGCCCCTCACTAAGCTTCCCCTCCCCAGGCAAGCTGCTGAAGAACTCCCACTGACCCCGAGGGCTCCCTGGCATGATTTTAAAATAACCTTTGTCGACATCCTCAGAACTGGTATTTCACTTTTGTCCCCAGTCATGACTGAAGTGTAGGGGTGCGCTACCTGACTGGATCCCAGCAATCAAAGCCAACAACAGGTGAGAAGCCTTCCAGCCTCCCGCACCCCCAAGTCCAAAGAGCCCGTACTTGTTTTTCAGCTCCACGATGGCCTGCACAGTGCGGTTGTTGTAATAGAGGTTGATAGTTCGCACCATCTTGGTCCGCTTGAGGTCTCCGATTTTCACCGTCACTTTGCTGATGGTGTGGCTGCCAATGAGCTTTACAACCTGCTGGGTGGTGGTGTACCGGGTGTCCACTTTAATGGAAGACAGCTTGATATACTAAATATAAGAGGACACACAAAACACTGTATTAGTTCGAGGCTAACAGCTCTTCCATCTTCTTCAAAATTCATCACTGTAACCCACTCTTCATCCATGGATGAAATTTCTATTTAAGGTAACAAGTGTAGCAGGTAAGGATTCATACCCCTGGCGACCAAGCATTAGGAGAGGAACAGCTATGTGGTAACAACCCATCTCTGGAAGTAAGAAACCCACTGGCCCTGTGAGCCTCAGGACCATCCACGTTGAAGATGTCACTTACACAAAACGGCACTTCTGGATTATTACACACCAGGCAGGGATCACTCTCCAGGTAATAGCCATCAAACTCCACTAAGCCAGACAAGGTGCTAAAGAAGAAACCAGTCTCAGCATATACAGAAATTTTCATCTTAAAAGCACTGAACTTCATAAAGAAGCCATGAAAAGGCCATGGCTCAATATTCCCCAAGCCAATCCCCACCCTAGTAAGAACATAAAGACATGTGAGAAATGCCAACAGCATTGAGAAGTCACAGGAAGGACATTTCAAATAGAAGTTTCCTGTTTCTGAGCTGTCCTGAGATCAAGGGGAATCTTAAAAAGTTTAAGGTTTGGCTCAGAGTCACAATTAAAAATACTAAACATCATTGAATTATATATTTAAAATAGGTGAATTTTGTCCTATGGAAACTGTACCTCAATAAAGTTTGAAGGGGAAAAAAGAATCATCACTATTAAACCTTAGAAACAATAAATTGTCAGTTTAACCAATGTTTGCTTTCAAAAGTTTTTTTTAATGTAGCCATTTTCTGTAAACTTGTCTTATTTAAAATTTTTTAAAATTACTGCTTATCAAACCCAAATTCAGCAGTTATATTTTGAGTAACTTCTATGTGCAAGGCCTCAGCTATGAGGGAGGGATTCAAAGACCAACTAGACAGGGACATACTGATTCACATGTAAGAGCCAATCAACATCGAGAGAGCAATTTAGCTGAGCTTCAATAGGGAGAAAGCAGAACAAAGCTCACTTGTAAATGTTGGAGTTGGGGTGGTTGGTAAGAATATGGTTTTGAGTCCGCAGAATCTCCACAGCCTTCTGTGAATATTCCTTCAACTGAAACAGAAGTCAATAAAGGACCATAGTTAAAGCCCGAGGGAAGTCTTACTGGAAAAGATTTTTGTCTTCTGCTTTCTAGATGATACTGCCCCAGAAGTACCAACTTCTCAGCCCCCATCAGAATCATACAAAATTGGGCCTAATTCCTAATTGTTTAAAGGATTCTATCTTCTTTAGAAGTTCCCACAATCTTATGATAGTCCATCTTTTTAGACCTTGTAGAAGAAGATAAGCCATGGAAAGGTTATATAATTGTAGAAACACTAAGGGGAATATAATCAGAGCTGTTAGAAACCCAGAGAAGCACTGTCTTTCCCAAGCACTTTTAATGACTTACATTTTCTTCCTGTTTGATCTACTTCTATTGGCTAAATCAATTTCAGATTGTACTTATGTGCTAGTGTATATTATCTGCATAGTATACACAGTGGGAGTGCATATGTATTTTTATAAGAGGTTTCATATATGCACCCCTTTGGGTGTTGGTCATAATGTTTTTAACTCAAGAGAAAAAAGGTTAGCTCAGCTGGTATGGCTCAGTACTTGAACATCAACCTATGAACCAGGAGGTCACAGTTCAATTCCTGGTCAGGACATATGTCCAGGTTGCAGGCTCAGACCACAGTAAGGGGCATGCAAGAGGCAACCGATCAATGATTCTCTCTCATCACTGATGTTTCTATCTTTCAAACTCTCTCCATTCCTCTCTGAAATATATCTATATATCCTATCTAATAAAGAGGGAATATGCTAATTGACCATCACTCTGTCACAAAGATGGCTGAATCCACAGCTGAGGCCAAGTTCTCATAAGGAGCTTTAAGTAGCAATCAGCAGGGACCTGAGGCTCCGCCCTCCCCCACCCCTGTGGGGCTTGATAGGGGACCTCAGGCCACACTCTCCAATTCTAGTGCCAGGCCAGGGGACCTGAGGCAACGTCCCCCACCCAGTGGGGCTTGACTGGGGAGGGGGGGAGGGGAGGGGGGGTGATCTCAAGTTGTGCTTCCTGTCCTGGTGCTGGGCTAGGGGACTTCAGGCTGCTTCCCCTGCCCCAGCGCCAGGCCGGGGGACCTCAGGCCATACACCCCACTTGGTGGGGCTTGACAGGGGACTTCAGGCTGCACCCTCCTGCCTGGCTGGGCTTGACAGGGAACCTCAGGCCATAGCCCCCGCCCAGCAGGGCTTGACAGGGGACCTCAAGGTGCACCCCTAGTGCTGGGTCAGGAGAACTCAGGCCCTGGCCCCCTCCAGCGGGGCTTGACGGGGGACCTAAGGCTGCACTCCCTTCCCACTGCTGGGCCAGGGGACCTGAGGCTGTTTGTCCCCTCCGCCCTCCCACATGGTGGGGCTTGATGGAGGACCTCAAGGCATGCTCCTCACCCCAGTCTGGTCTGAGGTCCCCCCCCCTTTCATCCTGGCACCGGGACAGGGGACTTGAAGCTATGCCCCGTGCCTGGCAGGGCTTGACAAGGATGGAACTAGCTAGCTGTGGATCTAGCCCAATGGCGGGGAGTGGCCGGGTCTGGGTATCACATGATTTTGAGGTACATGTGGGTAGACAGGGACTTGACTCTGGATCCCATGGTGAGCCCCAGACTCTGACAGGAGTAAGGTTTTCATATACATTTTACTAATTTTCTTTTATTTCTGAGATTTCTATTATAGAGAAAGAGCAAATAAATATTATATTATTTCCTCTAATTAACCAACCCCCTTTTAATGTGCACAAATTTTGTGCACTGGATCACTAGTGTGTATTTGTGTGTGTGTGATGGTCAATTAGCATATTTTAAAGGGGGGGAGTTAAAATAATGAGTTAACCCTTTTGACCATAAATCAACTATTACCTTTTTCTCTGTTTGTGGAGTTTTCAAGGAGAAATATCCTAGGAGATCCACAAACTGGGCAGCCTTCCGACCATAGGCTGGGAGTTCTGGCCATATGGACCACATCAGATCTAGCAGGAGCTCCTGTTGAGATTTGCTAGAGTTTCTGTAGATAAACGGCAGTTCATATTATCACATAGCAGAAAGTCCTGGGTTCTTTATCAACAAGGCCCAGGTACTATTTTTGTAGGTGTAGCTCTTTCCCCAGAACTATGAGTTAAATTTGAATGGTTTTGTTGCTCTTTTGACAATCCATCCTAATAGACATAGCACAGACCTTTCCTGTCTTCGGGAGGTGGTCTATTCCCATCATCCAACATTACTTAATGGCAGTAACCAAGCTTTGTTAGCCTAACGAGTCAAGCCCGATCATTTTATAAACTTCTGGAAACATAGCTTTCTTAGTGGGAAACAGATAATCTCTTGCTTAAACACCAGTTTAATACTAAAAATCAGATAACTCAATGCAGAAATCTATAATAGTTGAGAGGATGCTCAGGCTGGTAAAATATTGACACCGTGACCGGGAGTGTGTAACATAATACCAGGTCAGAACTACACTGTCCACTCTGTTGCCAGATCCATGAAGACTATCAAAACCGCCCTGGACCCTACCTGTAGATATGCAGTGTCAGGCAGTGGGCCTGCCAGCGCACCGAGGAAGAATTGGACTCTAACAGGAAGCAACGCAGAAATTGGACCAAAGTTTCCTTATCTGCAAATTTGTTCAGTTGGTTCACCAGAGCTGTGCACAGCTGGTCCTCCTGGCTGCCCGAGCTCTCACCTACAAGATCAAGACAAGAATAGGGGGAAGTGGTCTAGAATATCACAGCCAGCACTAGCAAATACAGAGGGATGAGAGGCTGTCCATGTCTAAAAATTTGAGCTAAATGGTTATAATTTGAAAACAACTTTCAGTTGCTTCCTGGGAGACAAAAGGTCAACCTCAAAAGAGACATATAATAATGCTACCCCCCCAAAAAGCAGAAAGTGCCTATAATTAGCCTGACACTGAACAAACATAGTTACACTGGAGAAGAAATAACCTATTGAAAGCTTGCTATCAAACACAGACAATGTTACTATACACATACTTGAACAGAGAGATCTGAATAATTGAGTATGTAAATACATTCCTTGCTTTCCTTCCCTGATCACCTGTCTCAGGCCTCCAAGGACCAGGAAAAGCAGTTAAGCAGAAAGGCACTTGCATTTCTGATGGTGAGAAGTCGGGTAAAACAGGTTTCATTTACAGAGCATTCAACAGTTTACAGGGCACATTTCATTTCACTCTGACAAACTTGCTACAGACAATTGTTATTATTTCACAGAAAAAGAAAATGTCTACTTTCACCTTTCCTATTACGCTCCTTTAGGATGGGAAGGCACAGATTTTAAGGTGTCAGCTTCAATGTAACTGAAATTGAGACCAAAGGTAGAGCCCAGAGGCCATTGGGTTTTAGGTCCCCTTTAAGTCAGGATGAAAGACACTGCAGAAGAGAATAAACCTGGTCTCTTACCCTCCTTCTCCTTTTCCTTTTCTTCTTTCTTGCTCTTTTTGGTGGAGGACTTGGACTGTGTCGGGGCTTGCCCGGAGCTGGAGGCCACGGGGGCTGCAGAGGAAGAGCTGGAGGACGCTGATGAGGCCGCCAGCGCGGCGAGCACTCTGCTGCCGCACAGAGCACAGGAGAGGAGCTGCAGCAGCACTGGACACACGCCCTCGTCTACCAGGAAGCTGACTTGGAGGAGGAAGTACAGGACGGCTGCGGGCAGAGGAGAGGGGCTCAGCTCTAAGATCTGATGACAACTCAACTTACATGCAAGGACTGGAGCAACTTCTGAACCAGCCCTATTCCCACCAGCTCCTTCTCTAAGTTCTCTCTGCTGAGTGCTGCCAAGAATGCATATCCTCTAAGAAAATAGCAACAAGTATCTTAACACTACGGAGAGAATGACTGCCAGCCCCACTTCTTTGAAAAAGATGATCCCATAGACTCCGTTTTCTCCTCTATAACTTTACTATCCGTCTAGAGGTCAGATACTCCTACTTTATGCCCCTGTAGCACCCCAAATCTTGTCTATTGACCCTTATCACTCTTTTAAGTTTTTACTTGTCTTCTTTGCAAGGCAGAATTCTGTCTACACTGTCATGTGCCACATAATGATTTGGTCAAGAATGGACTGTATATATGATAGTGATATACCACAGAGCCTAGGTGTGTATAGGCTATACCAGTGGTGGACAAATCGCAGCTCACAAGCCACATGCGGCTATTTGGCCCCTTGAATGTGTCTCTTCCACAAAATACCACGGCCTGGGCGAGTCTATTTTGAAGAAGTGGCTCTCCAAAGAAATTTCAATCGTTGTATTGTTGATATTTGGCTCTGTTGACTAATGAGTTTGATGACTACACCATCTAGATTGTACATTCTATGATGTTCACACAATGAATTGGCCTAATGACACATTTCCCAGGATGCCCATCGTTGAGTGGCACATGACTACCTATCTTGGTCATGACTTTGTATCTCTAGCCTCCAGTTTAGTCCTTGGCATACAGTAGCTTCAGTAATAGTTCCTGAAGGAATGAATGAATAATGCAACCAAAAGGAGCAGCACTGCTTACAGTCGTCCTTGATGCAGAATTTCTGCCAGTTGATGGTCCGCTGGGCAGCAATCTCGGCACAGGCTTTCAGGTGCTCCATCTGAAATGGAAATCAACCGCCAAAAATGAGTAACCCCGCCAAGCAGCCCCTCTGGTACCACACCTGCTGCCTTGAGGGGTCATCATCTGGTCTGGGATGCAAACTGAATCCAGTACGCTGGTGAACCTGGGACCAAGGCCTCACACGAGGCTCTTGCCACGCCCCCTAAGTTCAACTCCCCACCACACAACGGCCCTTGGTTTCCAAGCATCCTGCAGACTGCTTAACAATGCGGCAGGAGAGATGGTTTTCCATGACTTGGAAAACCACAAAAGTTTACTTTTTTTCTTACTAAAAGCACAACAGTAAGGACATTAGATCAGGAGTCTTTAATACTGAAGTTGTTCCTTCTAGATGCTCCTGTGCAAAATATTCAATTCACTCTACCAAAGTGCAAACAATTTATCTTCAGGCAGTAAGACATCATTTCTTTACCATTCAAGGACAAAAATCAGTGTAAAAATTTCAGGTTGATCCTGTTCATGATATGAATAAGTAACAGTGGTAAAAAATCCAAATCACCTCTCCTCATAATGGATGAACTATAGCCAGGTAGGGAAGGGAACGTAAGGGGAAAATTTCAGACCCTGAGGCCAGCTACACATGATGGTGTAGCACCCAGTCAGGTATCACAGATTTTCCCTGATCCCAACCCTGGCCAGGATGTTCTCTAAATATCTAAAAGCCCTGTCTACAACGCCATCTAGCTAAGCTTCATCACATACCCTTCCCACCAACCACTCCCACCTCCTCTTACCAGGCTGATGAGCGTGTCGTATTGCAAGGCGGAGCCTGAGCTGGCTGTCACCACACTTGCCCGGAGGAATATCCCCTGTTCCTCCAGCAGCTTCTTGATCCCGCGCACATGGGAGTCCAAGGTGTGCAGATCCCGGAGCTGGCGGTACTTGTCCTTTGATCCACAGATGAAGAGCAGAAGCTTGCGGACTTGCCGGCGCACAAACGGAGTCTGCTGGATCATCAGGTACTTGAGGGGGAATACAACACAGTCACTGATTATGGTACTATAAGCTATGAGGGTCAGGGGTCCACAAAGGTAGTCACAGCCCATGTGTCCGCTCCCCCTCTGGCACCACCCCCTTCACTTACCTCTGAGAGAAAGTAAAACCAGGAATGATCAAAGACAGGAGGTGGGATTCGAGAACTGGTGTCAGCGATCTTCTTTATTTGGTATGGAAGCCTCAGGACCATCTCTGTTAGAAGCTGAGTGTAGGCCTCAAACACATCAGCAGCATGACCCTGGGAGAAGAATATTTGTGTAAGGACCTGTGATTGGCAATTTCCGTGACCACACTTAAGAAAAAGGCTGGTTTACCGCTCACTAGGCATACCTTATGCTGGAGCTGGTCAATGGCTCCTTTTGAAGCCAGAGCCATCACTGGCTGACAGTTTAGTTTACAAACCAGGCAAGGCCCCAGGCTCCTGGGTAATTTCATTACATGCAAAGGTTGCAGTGGAGACAGATCTCACTGCTCTTTTTTAAAAGTTCACTCTGGTTTCTGACACTGGATTGACTGTATTCTACTTACACAAAACCTAGAATTAGAAAATCCTGAAAAAGCAGTGGCAGGAAAAGATTTGACTTTCTATGATATATTCCATTCCCTAGAACTAAAACTTCCATAACAAGAAATATTCAAATAAGCCAAGGGGATCAGGATCACTAAATGCAGGCGAAATCCTGGTTCACATCACACGGCCTGGCAGGGGTTCGGGGAGATTTGAGGACAGTGGAAACAACAGCAATCCTTCAAGATGTGTGGTTCCCAGAAGAGCCTGCACAACGTGTCTCCTATTCAATCACCAGTTATTTATGGTTCCATGCCAAGCATTGGGAGTATAAAAGGAGTAAACATGATCTTTGCTGATAGTTTGAAGGGGAGACTCTACATGCGTGACCAGGTAAACACTATCTCAATCCGACTTGACAGCAAGGAAGTGTGTGTAAGGGAAGGCTTTCCCTAAGATCCAATGCTGGAACTGGGTCTTGAAGGAGGAGGAGGAATTTGAGAAATGAGTGAACACAGGGATGCAGAGGGAGAAGAAAGAATTTCTGAAAGGACAACATGAACAAAGGCATCGTGCCACATGGGGAAAATGCACACGTCAGTAGGGCTGCATGCAAGGGAGTTGTAGGTACGAAAGCTAGGGAGTAAGATAGATGGCTGGATCCTCAAAGAAGAGTAATAAAAAACCACCTAAAGGTTATTAAAAAGAGAAGGACATGATCAGATTCCTATTTTATGCTTGTTATACTCATATATATTCAAAGCAGTTGAGTACGCAGTGAGAAGCTAGTCCAACCCATTTAGCTCCACCAGATGGACTCAGAAGAATAAAAATGGTAATATGAACATTTATTGAGCATTGGTATGTGAGAGGCACTGTGCTTTACAAACATCACCTCATTCAACGCTCGTGACAACCCTATAAAGCAGACACTGTGTACCCTTGTTTTCCAGGTGCACATGGCTTACTACGGTTAGAACTTCTCCAGGCCTCCTGGCTAGTGCGAACAACTGTTCCCAGGCTCACCGGATCAGAAGCCCATCTCCTAAACTAGCATGTTAAAAGACCTCTAATGACGGCATGTGACACACATGGGAAGGTAACCCACTACTGACAACATGACCTTGTTGCCATCTTTTTCTAAGGAGCTTAATATGAAAGAACCAAGACAGTCTGATAACATTCAATTCCTCAGGTTTACAAAGTGGCAGGACTCAGGATCCCAACAGAAGGGCAGTTATTAAATCACCCAAGAGTGAGCCCCATCAAGGAGTGCGGGCTCCCCCCTGTAGCTCCTCGCTCCCTGCTCACTCACTCTCCTTACTGAGTGTGCTCTGGGTGAGGCACAGGAGGGGTCTTTGTCCAGGGAAAGCCCTCACCTTCACATACTGGCGGAGGAAGAAAGGGCTCATGTCAGGTGGGGAGGAAGTGGTATGTGGTTTCAGCAACTGGCTCGCAGCCACAGGCTCCTCATCGTTCTGCTGGCTCTTCCAATACTCCAGCAGGGATTTGAGCACGTGCAGGCAGTAGTCCACGGCCCCAGAGCTCAGCAGGGCTGCTGCGGTGGCACTGGAGATGAGGGAGGATGACTGGGGAGAGAGAAGATAAGAACGGCTTGTAAATGGAGCTGGGTGCTACAGAGAGGAAACGCACTCACAATAGAACTAGTTGTCATGGAAGTGAGTTAGTTAATCTCTTGATTAGAAGTTTCCTACTAGCTCAAACATTTCCCTAATTCCTTTGAATAACAGCATGGTAAGAGAAAAGAAACAAACAAACACCGGTTCTCAACTCTAATCTCTCTCCACACACATGCCAGAAGGCAAGAGGCAAGGACTAGATAACCTTTCTACCTGGAGGACATGGTTTTCTCTTTTTCTTTGGGCAACGAGAAAAAAAGACCATTTCAAGGAGAGAAAACTTTCCATTATAGGCACTTTTGGGCAACTCCACCCTCCCAATAGGAGCTCTTCTGCTAGAACCATCTTCCAAAGAAGATGGGGTGAGTGATCACATGAATAAAGAAGTAGGAGAAAAGCTACTGTAAATAAAACCATTAGGAGCGTCTTGCAAATCCCAGCAAACCCCACAGCTCATAAGCTCATTAAGATTGGATGCAGTTCAGCCTCCATTTCTAACTCCTCTGCTTTGTGCTAATCTCCTTCCCACCACACACACACTCTTTCTCTCTGCTTTATTACCATACCTTATAGCAACATACAGTGGGGAATCCTCTTAGCCTCTCCGCGCCTTGCGAACAGTCCCCAGCCTTTTAATAATGAAACTTCCAAACCCTTTCACCCCTCCGATGGAGGGATTGTTGCAAAGAGAGGACTGGGAAGGGGTTCTGACAAAGGTGGAGGCTCTGTTTTTGAAGAGGTGACAGCTTGGAATCTAACTCCTCTCAAGCAACAACAATGGCCTTATTCTGACTCTCAGGACTATGACCTTTGCCCTCAGCCCTAGTACCAACCAGACAATCCTCTTACCTCTCCGCCCTCCTCCCATAAGCTTGAAGCAAAAATACCTCACATATGGAAGACTTGGATCCAGATTTGGTCCGGGACATGAAGACGCTCAGGAGTCGCATTACCACCAGGTGGACTTCGTTCAGGGCGCTGCGCTCGTTCTTCTTGGAGACGTCCTGCAGGCAGAAGCAGAGCCCGGAAGCTCAGGCTTACTTCTAAGCTTGAGGCATCCTCTGACCAAGATGCCCTCAAGCCTATCGGTGCTAAATATGCCTCAAATGGAATCAGAGACAAAGCAAGCGCGTGTGTCCATGGCCTACACCTGAATTACCAAAAGCCTGATACACTTAGGAAGCCATATTAAGACAGAAACAACTAATTCACCGTTTTCACCTTATAGAACCATAGGGGTAGGGATTTGGTCCCGTTCCTTATTTATGTTCAGATCCAAAAGTATGCCTGGGCCAAAGCAGGGAGTGAAAACATTTTTGGGGAATCAATAAAACTATAGAGGCCTCAATGGATGGTCACCCCCGGAAAATAGGGGAAGTTCTCTAAGAGAAAAAAACAACAACTGAGAACTGATCTTAGCTGAGCCCTATTTTTCGCACAATGACTCAAACTTTACCTTTTTATCCATGCTCAGCTCAGCAATAAGTTGAGAGAGCAGGTTGTCCAGGGCCCCCTTGTCTTTCTCGTCTTCTCCATCAAGGTCTGCTGTGAGCATCAGAATGACCTACAAGTCAGAGAGAGAAAACGTGAAAGCCACTTCCCTAGAGAACAGCTCAAACACAAGGTGTTTCAGAAGAAATCCCACACTTCCCTGTCAATTATAATCTGTGAAAAGTTTCTAAATCCCAAGTTATCCAAAGTTTATGCGTGCAGAGTCAGAAGAGTCAAATGTTGGTGTTTGGCATCGCAGAAAATGTTTTGCAAAAAGTTTGTAAAACTAAAGGACTAACCTATATTATGTCCAACCAAACTGGGCTGAGAGAGGGCACTGTGCTGCTAAGAATTAAAGGACAATTTTGCCCAAAAAGAAGGCAGCCAGTGGGAAAATAGCTATCACAAGACCATACTCGAATACACTAATATTAAAGAAGAGTCACTGCAGATTAAGAATCTCTAGAGCAGACCTTAGCTCCTGGCTCTGTCAATAACTAGCTGGATGACTGTGGACATTTTAAAAAAATGATCTGACCCTTAGGTTTCTCATCTATAAAATGAAGGGCTATAAATTGAATTCATTGTTAATACTAATGCCTTGAAAAGACAGCATACTTAAGGATACTTAAGGACAGCAACTCTAATGTGACAGACCCAGTGAACTGAGGGATGAATACCTGCATGTATGGGATGGCCCGGACACCTCCAACATTTCTTAACTGGGGCAAGGTCTGCAGTAGTCTCTCCAACAGCATCAGACGCACCATGTGCAGCCTAAAAGGCCAAGGAAATAGATGAAACCTGAGCTAATATACAACCA
>PVJN01013623.1:0-48383 GCA_004026805.1 Lasiurus borealis
GAAAGTTCAGTTAAACCAGCTCAGACTAGTTATCCGTTCTGGGCCCAAGCGCCTGGTCCACATTCATTGGATGAGTGGTGTGCTCAGCCAAGGCTATGACAGCTGCTGCTCAGGGATGGAACCGGGAGGCGTGTGTGTGTGTGTGTGTGTGTGTGTGTGTGTGTGTGTGTGTGTGTGTGTTACATGTGTAGACTTTCTCAGGCGGGTGGTGAGGAAGCCTCAGTATCTTTGCTTTTCCAGGTGTGGAAAGAGCTTATTTGTGTACCAGCTACAGCCTGGAAGTCATGCCTGTTTGCTGGCCCAGTCCTGCTCATTTTCCCTCTTTTCTGTTTGGTCCCTTCATCGTTGTTTCACCTTTTCCCGTGGCCCTCCTCACCTCATTTTCCCTTCTCTGTCTCCCAGTTGATGCTTCAGAAAAGTGACATGGTGCACCTGTGGTAGAAGGCACACTCTCAGGAGGAAGCCAAGACCTGCCTCTAGTTCAGACTTGGGCTGATAACCCTTGGGAAGTCACTGAACCACCCTGGGCCCTGGTTTTAGCTGAAAATGAATGGAGCGAGGCTAGATGCTGGGAGAAACCTTAGAGCTCATCTTTTTTTTTTTATATTGATTTTTTACAGAGGAAGGGAGAGGAATAGAGAGTTAGAAACATTGATCAGAGAGAAACATCAATCAGCTGTCTCCTGCACACCCCCTACTGGTGATGTGCCCACAACCAAGGTACATGCCCTTGACCAAAATTGAACCTGAGACCTTTCAGTCCGAAAGCCGACACTCTATCCACTGAGCCAAACCTGTTCCGGCTTAGAGCTCATCTTGTCCAGGATGCTAGATATCTGTCCACTCCTGCTTCAATTCTACAATACAGCCTCCAAGGCAGACATAACTAATTGATCCCAGCACACTTATTGACTGATTTGGGATTGTGCTTAGAATCCTCACCACAGTCTGGACAGCCAATCAGTTGGAGGTGACCCACCTTAGTAATGTAACCAATTGGCTATCTCTAAGCAAGAAACGTAGGCCCACCCCCCGAGCTTCAGAGCCAGGCACAAACATGTCTAAGTGGGGAGTCCCAGGGAGAGGAGCATCCAGGACTACGAGAACCGCCTCCCCGTTAAAAAGGGCTCAGTCCTGCTGGCATCCTGTAAAGACGACCAGGCCCTCGGCTGTAGGAGGAGGAAGGAATCAGTCTTTCCACCCCAAAATGGGCCTCTTTCCCAGGAACGCAGATCCAGAGTGACAGAACGGAGGAGGATCCAGGAGAACTCACCAGGTTCTGGAGCAAGACAAAGCAGCCATCTCAAGGAAACCCAAAAAGCGTTTTTCCATCTCTGTCCTGTGGGTGGCACTTCATTGCCTCAGGGATCACTGCCAGGCTCCACAGGGCCTCTAGAGGCACGGTGAGTGCCAAGAGGCAGATGCCCAACGCAGTCTGAATGAAAACAAAAAAATGTCAGGACAGAGTTGATCTCCTCCCTGCCAGGATCACCAGCTGTGCGGCCTGGGCAATCCCAGGACTGAGGCCAGAACGAGGCAGGGAGGTCAGTGGAAGAATAACCTCTCCATATGGATGTTTGTTCTTGCCAAGGTCCGGTTGGTGTGTGCGTAAGGAGAGGACGCTACAGGTCATGAACATGTGAGTGTAGGATTATGAGTGCTGGCAGAACTGGAATAGGCGGTTAAGTATAGCTTTAACTCTGCCTGTGAATGATTGATTTGAAGGTGAAGTTGAGCAGACCTGCATGGCTCAGTGGTTGAGCATCGACCCATAATTATCAGTCAGGGCACATGCCCAGGTTGCAGGCTTGATGCCCAGTAGCGGGCACACAGGAGGCAGCCAATGGATGATTCTGTCTCATCATTGATGTTTCTATCTCTCTCTCCCTCTCCCTTCCTCTCTGAAATCAATAAAAATATATTAAACAAAATAAAAATACAGGTGAAGTTGATAATACCTTGGAGTCTGTATATGTGATTTTTCTTTGGAGCATCTAAAACACAAACACTATGGCAGGTAAAGAAGAAACAATAGAAACTCTACAGGGCATTGTCAGAATTTCGCTCTTTCCATCATTCTAGCGTTTTAAAAAATGGACGGGCGTGCATATCTGCCCATCACTTTTTGAAGAGTTCTTTTAAGAAAAAACTGTAACTTATCTCTGAACCTCCTGCTGGTCTTCCTTCATCTGTGTCTCCTCCCTTCCTTTCCACTGTGTCTTGAAAAAAGCCTCTTGGCGTTTTAAGCAGAATGTGAGTCTTCATCGGTATGAAAAAAACTATATTTGAAAACTCTAAAATAACAGTTGAAGTCCCGCTGTCTACCAGCTCTCCTCCCACCTCTCTTCGTGGGACGGGATATTTCAAGCCATGATTCCCAAGTCCCTGAAATGTCGAAGGGAATATAAATGCTCTCCTCCGCCTTTTCTTCCGAGTTAATCATCCTTTTACATCCTGACCTCCATCCAATCCAGCCTTTCATTTCTCCTGTGGCCGAAAAATGGGCGGTTCTTTCAGCGGAGATGTGGAATCAGCCTCGTTTATCTCAGAGCCTCCGGATTAGATGGACTCACTTTGCACTAGACGGTGGCGGGCAACAGCGAGAGTGATTTTACGTCTTCAAAATATGTTTTCTGCAGTTATATTTGGACTGGAAAAAGACCCTTGCATGCTTAGCTCCAATTATATCCAATGTGCTCATCGCCGCTACCCTCAGCTATGATATCGAATGAGGTCACATCTTTTCATTTACATCTCTCATCTGTATTTACAAATGATGCAGCTTTGGGAACATCTGCTCTGCCTACGGAGCACGCGTGTCTGCAGACGACCCAGCTGTAATGGCTGGTGGCAGGATTGTTTCCTCAGCGATGGTGCGAGGAAACATCTCTTCCTTTCTGCCTCTCCTACAGGCTGCTGCCTGTGAAGGCACCTTTTGGGGTTCGTTTTCCCAGGAGAGATGGGCTTCAGCGTCTAAGGCGGCATGTGTCTATTATTTCTGCTCAAAGGCTGCCTCCTGGAAGAGTTACTGATGCCGGCTCCACGTGACAGGGCCACTTCTGTAACAGCTCTGTAGGCGGGGAGCTGAAGGTCTGGAAAGAAAGGAGAGGAATGCAAATAGAAAGATGAAAGGAAACTTGCAGGGATCAAACCTGTATCGCTAATGCTTAGGAGCCCAAAGTTGGCTTTCTAGAAACAAGAATCCTTGGTGTCGGTAGAGAATGTGCCCTTCCATTTTATTCTTCCTCAGTAAGGGGTAGCGCTCTAGGTGAATGAGGAAGAGTGTGGGGTGCTGTTCATACAGACTGCTTTTGTTGGGTTGTTATTTACTTCCTGTTTTATAACATTTTAATTAATTAGAGGCCCGGTGCACAAAATTCGTGCACAGAGGGGCGTTGGTCTCTCAGCCCAGCCTGTACCCTCTCCAATCCAGGACCCCTTGGGGGTTGTCCAACTGCCAGTTTAGCCCTGATCCCTGCACCATCCGGGACTACTGGCTCCTAACCACGGACCTGCCTGCCTGCCTAATGTCCCTAACTGCTCCACTGCCTACCTGGTTGCCCCTAACCGCCTCTGCCTGCCTGCCTGGTCGCCCCTAACATGCATATGGCTGGGGTCCCTCAACCCAGCCTGCAACCTTTCGTGGTTCGGGATCCCTCAAGGAATGTCCTTTGGGAGGAGGGAGTGGGCCTAAGCCGGCAGTCAGACATCCTTAGCTCTGCTAGGGAGGTGGGAGAGGATCCTGCCACCATTGCTGTGCTTGCCAGCTGTGAGCCCAGCTCAGGACTTCTGGCTGAGTGGCAATCCTCCTGTGGCAGCACACTGACCACCAGGGGGCAGCTCCTACGTTGAGCATCTGCCCCCTGGTGATCAGTGTGTCATAGCAACTGGTTGTCCCACCATTTGGTCGATTTGCGTATTAGCCTTTTATTATATAGGATGAAAATGGGAACTTACATGCTCCCATTTCTGTCATTTGCGGGAAATGCAGAGAGCATAGGCACCTGAGTGTGCATCAGCCCGGTGCAGGCCTTGGGAACGCCACAGGTTAAGAGGCCCGGATTCTTTATCCTTGAAAGGGAACAAAGGGAATGGAGGGAGGAATCTGGAGATTAAAGAGATTAAAAGCTGCAGCAATTTTATTTTCTTTGCCGGGCAAGATCACACGATGTCTAGGGTGATAAAGCTACTGAAAATCCCTTTCTTATTCTAAATCAGAGGGTAATTGAGGAGCTCTTATGAGTTGACTTGATTTTACCCTCTCATGTTACCGAGCGGGGACTCAGGGACCCAGGCAGGCAAAGCGATTTGCTTAACATCCAAAAGGGAGCAGGCGGGAGAGCCCCGATCAGACTCCAGATCCCAGGCTCCTGGGTGAGGTTTCTACTACTCCCCTCGGTACAGTCTTAATCACCCATTAGTTTTATCTGTGTGTTCACTCATGTAGATGAAATCGCAGCAGAATCGACTACATATCAGAGATGACGGTGTGTTAATCTGTTCTGTTCATTGCTTTTCAGGCAGAATTGGTTCTGCCTTTGTCCTGTGTAGATAGTGGCAGTGAGCCCAGGAACTGTGCCATTGGATTCATAGAATAACGTTATTCTTTTGCTTTCTACTTGAGTATTACAAAGTCAGTTCCATTGTTCAGCAATATTCAACTGAAGGCTAGAAAATAATTTTTACCTTTGTTATTAAATTTCATTTTTTAAAATATATTTTATTGATTTTTTTTTTTTACAGAGAGGAAGGGAGAGAGAGAGAGTTAGAAACATCGATGAGAGAGAGAGAGACATCGATCAGCCAACTCCTACATGCCCCCTACTGGGGATGTGCCCACAACCAGGATATGCCCTTGACCGGAATCGATGCTCTATCCACTGAGCCAAACTGGTTTTGGCGATTAAATTTCATTTTTTCCCCCATTCTCCTGGCACTGATTAAAATTACTTCTTGCTACATGCATATAGCACTTTTTCTTAGGGAATTCACTCTTAGGCAGACCGGATGCTTTGAAAATGGAAACCATCTGATGTAGGTTGTGCTAGTTGAATGACTGTAGAAAGGATAACTTTCATGCCTGTGATAGGAAGGAGGCTTAGTCTGTGGACTCTGGTCTTGCAAGTAGGTGGCGGTTAGGCAGACACCCGTGGCATCTTCTTCCTGTTTCCATCAAACGGTGTCCTAGACTTCTCCTGGAATCTGTGTTGGGTTGGCCAAGTGGCAAGAGAGCCAGCATCCTGGCTCCCTCCTATGGGAACCCCTAGTGCCAGCCAGGCATCTGGAACTCTGTTGCTAGGCACAGACAGGCCTGGAGGAACTGGAACGATAAAGGAAAATCCATTGCCAATACTGAAAAATCATGTCTAGTGGTTTTGTTTATTACTAGGGAAGAACTGGGAAATAGAAAGGGAAGTTTTTTTTTTTAATATATTTTATTGATTTTTACAGAGAGGAAGGGAGAGGGATAGAGAGTTAGAAACATGGATGAGAGAGAGACATTGATCAGCCGCCTCCTGCACACCCCCTACTGGGGATGTGCCCGCAGCCAGGATACATGCCCTTGACCGGAATCGAACCTGGGACCTTTCAGTCTGCAGGCTGACGCTCTATCCACTGAGCCAAACCAGTTTTGGCGGAAACTTTTTTAATTGAATAAATTGAAACTGAATATAGATAGATCTTATTAATGTATACCAAGGGAAAGAAATTATAGTCTCAGAAATCTCTAAATTATAGAACTTTTTTAAAAAAATAAATGCTATGTTGCTATGGCCACATATGT
This sequence comes from Lasiurus borealis, assembly GCA_004026805.1. NCBI lineage: Eukaryota > Metazoa > Chordata > Mammalia > Chiroptera > Vespertilionidae > Lasiurus > Lasiurus borealis. The sequence continues at coordinate 5,786 of PVJN01013623.1, forward strand.
AAACATTGAGGCAAATAAAGTATAAATGAAAATTTTCAAAAATAGATTTTTATTGATTTCAGAGAGGAAAGGAGAGGAAGAGAAGGATAGAAACATCAATGATGAGAGAGAATCACTGACTGGCTGCCTCCTGCACACCCCCCACTGGGGATTGAGCCCACAACCCAGGCATATGCCCTGTCTGGGAATCAAACTGAGACATCTTGGTTCATAGGTCAATGCTCAACCACCGAGCACACCAGCTGGGCTAAATGACATTATTTGCTATGAACATACTGGCTATCTTTTTGAATTTAGATGGTTCTCAAAGATTTGAAAAGAAACATTTTTTAAATTTTAGAGTCAATTTGGTTGATAATTTCTTTTTTATAAGGATACTAGAAGCCCAGTGCACGAAATTCATGCACTGGAGAGGGAGTGTCCCTCAGCCTGGCCTGTACCCTCTCCAGTCTGGGACCCCTTGGGGCTATCTGACTCCTGATTTAGGGGCATTAACTCCAGCCATTAGGAAAATAACAGGGAATGCCCTTGACATGCAACAGTGTGGTTTATGAGTTGTTTTAATAATAATGGCCATTCCCTTAAATAATATCTCCTCATATACAATACAGCTGGTTCTATGTGAATTCAGAATGTTAATATCACACAATCATAGAAGGTTGTGGTGGAAATAACCTTGAATTATCTAGTCCAAACCTTTATAAATATTGGAATTCCCTTTTAAAGATTTTGAGTGCTTTTTGTCCTATGAAGTTTAACCAACTTTTGAGGCAACCCATTTTCTGTGATAGGACTGAGGGACTGCATGCCTGCTGCCCTTCTCCTCTGAGGGGCTGAAAGGACTGGGGACTCCACGCACCTACCACCCTCCCCCCAGGACTGGAGGACTCTGGCAGGGCTGAGGGGACTAGGCACCACCATCTTGTGGCTATGGGCGCCGCCATCTTTGTGACAGTCAATTTGCATATTTGTTAATAGGATGTATTAACAAACCCTGAACTATTCATAGACTTATGCCTATATCAGTCATCAATGAATATTCATTAGGAGTTAATAGCATTTGTTATTAATATTGGCAACATATTCTGCGTCTCTGGCTCCCACATGGACACTTGCAGGTTTTTAGTGTCTGATTATAAGAGCATCAGTATCCATGAAGCGTCACACAGCCTTTTCCAGTAGAGCATTTTTCTTGCATGTCTCCAGGTAGGGAGGAAAACCATCAAGCTATTGATATTATTGTTTTACCTAAATTAATTTAATGCCCAGGATGGCATGAGAGCCAACCAGTATAATAATGATGGTCCTTTACATTTACAACAGTGCTTTATGGTTTTCCTGGTGCTCACTCCAATGCTATCTCAAGTGATGGGCGTCAAGGGAAGGGGTCATGCGTGCATCTGATAAAATACACCGTGAAACAAGCAAACAGGAGCAGGAATTGCCAAGCACAGAATGACAAAGAACATGTTTTTCTGGTCCCATAGTGGAATCAGCCCACCCATCGGTTCCTCTCTGGGTTTTCTCTGTGTCTGAAATTGTCCAAGGGCCACAACTTTAAGCTCTGAAATGACCTGTGCTAGAAATTTCCTCAAGGTGCTCTTCAGACCAGCGACTCCTGGGGACATCACCGGTATCATGCAGAAAAGGAAAAGAAAAAAAGAGTTCCCGTCAGCTAGTTTGGGGATTTCCTAGGTTAAACAGGACTTTTGTTGACTAACGGGCTTTCGTACTGTCTGCACTGTCACTCTCACGTACGAGATTTCCTGAACGGTTTCGAATACAGAACTTCTCCTCCTCAGATCATTGCGTGGGGCCAGTATTTATTGGGACAGGTGTTCTGACACGGTTATCTTTGCTTATTCTCAGTTGTAGAGTATGTCAGGTTGTCTGGATGTCCTTAATACAGGTTGAATCTGTATTATTTGGGTTTTAATAATAAGTTGTTTATTATTTTTTTTCAGCCTCACGAAATATTCTGTGAGATGCAAAATGGGTGAGAAGGTCTCTATTGTAGATGGTGCAAGGTTGGGGTTGCAAATGATAACCTTCAGGAATATATTAAGAGTCCAGCCAAAACCGGTTTGGCTCAGTGGATAGAGTGTCGGCCTGCGGACTGAAAGGTCCCAGGTTCATTTCCGGTCAAGGGCATGTACCTTCGTTGTGGGCACATCCCCAGTGGGGGGCATGCAGGAGGCGGCTGATCGATGTTTCTCTTCTCATCGATGTTTCTAGCTTTCTATCCCTCTCCCTTCCTCTCTGTAAAAAAGTCAATAAAATATATTTAAAAAAAAAAAGAGTCCACAGAGTTTGGCCTAAGGTCAGACCATTTGGCTTTTAAACGCAGTGTAAAGCCCTACATTCCGCTTTTGTGTGTATGTATGTTTTGTGTATGTGCTAGTACATGTGTCTGTGTTGACTGTCTCAGACTTTATAAAAGTGTTATTTATTGGTAATTTATACATTGAATAATTTATTATTATTTACATATATACATATATAATTTTGTGTAATTGCATAAATGTGATCCTGGAGTACACATAGGTTCCTATTTTTTATTACAATCTTCCCCCCGACACACACACATTTTTGCTTGGCTGCCCTGTATTTATTTACATATTTTGATTATTGTTTCGTGCATCTTTATTGGATCTTGCTATTAAAGCAGGACTGGTTTCATAAAACAAATTGGGAGCATTATCATATATTTCAAAGGCTTGAATTGATTTAATAACATTAGAGTTACCTATTTTTTTAAAGTTAGATAGAACTCAGTTGAATATTACTAGTCCTGGTGCCTTTTTCACTAGTGGCTCCTTCATATTTTAATTTGTGTGGTTTTTTTCATTTCTGGATTAATTATCACAAGTATTCTCAGCCGAGACCGGTTTGGCTCAGTGGATAGAGCGTCGGCCTGCGGACTGAAGGGTCCCAGGTTCGATTCCGGTCAGGAGCATGTACTTTGCTTGTGGGCACAACTCCAGTAGAGGGCATGCAGGAGGTGGCTGATCGATGTCTCTTTCTCATCTATGTTCCTGACTTTCTATCCCTCTCCCTTCCTCCTGTAAAAAAATCAATAAAATATATTTTTTAAAAAAGTATTGCCGAGACCGGTTTGGCTCCGTGGGTAGAGCGTCGGCTTGTGGACTGAAAGGTCCCGGGTTCGATTTCGGTCAGGGGCATGTACCTTGGTTGTGGGCACATCTCGACTGTGGGGCGTGCAGGAGGTGGCTGATCGATGTCTCTCTCTCATCGATGTTTATGACTTTCTACCCTTCTCCCTTCCTCTCTGTAAAAAATCAATAAAACATATTTAAAAAAAAGTATTCTCAGATACACAAATGAGAATATATCTGAGAAGCTCTTGTTCTCTCTTGCTTTCTCCTCTCAGCATCTCAGCTAGAGTTGTAGTTAGATCCGTAAGGAATATTAACAGGAAAGCGTTCACTTTGCCTCTGTACTGAATAGTTATCTCCAAAACCCCGTTCCTGCTTGTGGAACTGGGCAGACTTCAGGGGAGAAATCTCACGCGGGAGTCTTCCTAGAGCTAAGAAAGCCAGTGGGATTACCCAGGGACGGTGGAGAATTACAGCCGGAGAAAAGGGATTCGTCGCAAGAAATGTGAACTCCTCCCGAGAAGATGGAGTACGTGTATGACAAAGATGGGAGTGTAGAATTTCTTTCTGTCACAGTTTAGAAAAAAGATGTGACTCCATCACCTCTTAATTAGACCCTGTGCTCCTTGCTGGTAATCATGATAACATCTGCTGACTGCTGACCACCTATCAGGGTATGTTCATTCCAAGACTCCACCTGGCTCAATGCCTTTAAGCCTCAAATAATCGCCTGTGAGACCGCGATTATTGCTGTCTCATCTTAGAAAAGGGGGAGCAGGCAGGAGAGATGTGTAATGTGTCTGAGTTCACACAGCTGGAGCAGGGCAGTCAGGCCACGAACCCATCAGCTCTGACCCCACATCTCACACCCTAAACAGTGGCATCAGCCACCTTTTCTGCGAGGATCCCAGTTGGTTAACCTTTGTAAGGGGGTGGCCATCAGATAACGCATTCAATATGTGTTTGTGGGATTCACGTTAAGTGATTGTCCCAGGAAGGGAGATAATTGGCTATAACGCTAAGTAGAAAGGGAAAGTGCTCTATAAATAAAGGTTGTGCGAGGAACGATATCTTAATTCTGGGACTGCCCCTGAGAAGTGGTTTATGTCTCAACGTTTGAACATGGGTGAAACCTGGTAATACGCTGTTATTTTGCCAACTCTCCAAGCCCCTGTTACTGCTTTTCACTACGTACAGACTTTCCTAGTCTCCCATCTTTCTTGCCTAATGGGTTTTATTGGCCTCGGCTTCCCTTAAGGCCATTAGAATGAAATGGTAGCCAGAACTGGTTTGGCTCAGTGGATAGAGCATCGGCCTACGGACTGAAAGGTCCCAGGTTCAATTCCGGTCAAGGGCATGTACCTTGGTTGCGGGCACATCCCCGGTGGGGGGCGTCCAGGAGACAGCTGATTGATGTCTCTCTCTCATTGATGTTTCTAACTCTCTATCCCTCTCCCTTCCTCTCTGTAAAAAAATCAATGAAAAATATATTTTAAAAAAACTTTTAAAAAAAGAGGATGAAATGGTAAAAATTAATAGGAAAATTTGGAAAGGTTTGCTAATAGGATTGTCCTAGTTCTGAAGGTCAGTTATTGGTGGTCAGCTGTGGGTGATGGTGTTTGTTTGTTTTTATGGTTGAGTTTATGCCATCTTGTGGGATGAAGTTGTTAAACTTACAAGTGACCCCATCAGAAAGATCAGAAGGATGCCAGGGCATAGGGGAAGGAGAGAGAACCCCAAGTTCCATTGGTTTACTTCTGATGCACGTGAACTTGTGTGTGTGTGTGTGTGTATGTGTGTGTGTGTGTGGTGTCCTAGAGCCTTAGAGGAGGTCATAGTGTCTGTCCCACCTGCCACGTAGGGTTTGTGATGACAACATCGGAAGGGATGAGGCCATCTATGCTAATAAAAGGATAATATGCTAATTAGACTGGACATCTTCAGGACATCCTTCCTGACAAAGCTGGGCCCAGGAGAAGCCGCCTGCCCAGGGTCCCGGCACCAGTGGCTGCAGCTTCGGCCCGGGTTAAGCTGCCCATCCCTGGTCCCGGGCGCCTCCAGCCAGCCCAGGTGAAGCCACTTCCCCGTCCTGGGTGCCTGCACCTGCAGCTGGCCCAGGCAAAGCCATCCCGGGTCCCAGGTGTGGGGCTGAGGCAGAGGCAGTTAGGGGTGATCAGGCAGGCAGGGAAGGGTGTTAGGGGCGATCAGGCAGACAGGCAGACAAGTGGTTAGGAGCCAACGGTCCCAGATTGCGAGAGGCAGTTGGACATCCCCCAAGGGGTCCCAGATTGGAGAGGGTAAAACCTGTACCTTGACAGTTGGGGGATGTTTAAACAAGTAGAAATACATACCACATCGTAGTGGAAATAATATGCATCCTCATCCAATATGGAAATATGCTTTCATATACTGCTCAAAGAGAAAGAGCAGGTGCAGAGTCGGGAATGCAGTGTGGTTGCAGGTCTGTAAAGCAAGCAAACCGAAGCTTTTCCCAGGATGAAGTCCGGGCGTGCAGTTGACCTCAGTGTGAGCCCTGGTTTTCTCCCTGTGGTGGAACTTTCTCTCGGTGGAGAGTGCTGAGGAGGAGTGGGATTCTTTTTCTTCTCCTTCCACTTTTCCATGTTTGCTAAACTTTCTGCAAGGCTCGCATAAACCGAGGTTTTAAAAAATGAACGTGGCATTGCATATAATGGTGGGAAAGTCAACTTGATTTCGAAGCCTGTTTCACAAAGGATTCGAAAGCTGTAAACTCACAAAGAGAAAACCTCTGTGAACAAAAACGTGGAATGTCAACGCATTAAACAGAACCTTCTTGTTTGCTGGCAGCGCTTCAAGGAAAGGCAATTGGATTCTCTTAACCGGTGCCTTTTGTTTTTAAAACGCCCCAAGAGAAATCATCTCGGGCAGGAAGGTCCCGGTGCCCAGCTTCAGAACCGCGGGGGGTGGGAGGGATGCCTCAGCCCAGCAATGGCTCCTCTTATGTCTCTTCTGACCTTGTGGGAGGCGGAGCCTGACAGGTCTCTGTGGTGTGAGCTGTGCTCAGCGGTGTTTGCCCCAGCATGGCCAATGAGGGGTACACCATCAAACTCAGGAGGGGCGGGCTCTGGTCTCTGGGGGTCCCTCTGAGAGGACGGAGCCCAGCCCAGACCGGGAGGTGGAGGAAGCACTGGGGAGACTGGGGCTTGAAGTGGAAAGAAGTGAGACATACTCTCTGTGTGACCTTGGCCGAGTTAGCACTTGATCCTCTGAGAACCTGGTTTCCTCATCTGCCAAATAGGGATAATAGCTTTTTCTCTTCCTCAAGGGGGAAATGGGGTGTGACAGTATTCTGTGGACCATCCGCGCCCCCACAGATGTGTGGGTCCTGACAATGAGTTCTAACTGCATCGGGTTCTCTGAGGAAGCCTCTGAGTGCATCCATGCCTATCTTGAGCTGAACAAATAAACAGTAACGACCCCACCAATAGCCGTTTTGGAGTACTAAGCACTGTTCTCAGGACTTTCTTTCTTTTCTTTTCTTTTTTTTAAATATATATTATTGATTTTTTACAGAGATGAAGGGAGAGGGATAGAGAGCTAGAAACATCCATGAGAGAGAGACATCGATCAGCTGCCTCTTGCATGTCCCCTACTGGGGATGTGCCCACAACCAAGATACATGCTCTTGACCGGAATCGAACCTGGGACCTTTCAGTCCGCAGACCGATGCTCTATCCACTGAGCCAAACCGGTTTCGGCAGGATTTTCAATGTATCCTTAAGATGTACTTCATTGTAATCCTTAAGAGAATTTCCTGAGGTCGGTAGGTACTGTGATCGCCCCCATTTTACTGATGAGGAAGCGAGGCACAGAGAGGTGCAGCAACTTATCCAAGGCTACACAGCCAGCAGATGGAGGAGTGGGGCTTGGGTCCAGGCAGTCTGACTCTGGGGCCTGATGGAAACCGCAGATACATTCTGCTGGCAGATGAGGCCCAGGGTGTTTGTGAATGTTTATTAGTTGGTTGGCTTAATTCCCTATGTCTGAGAGCTGTTGGCGATGGGGCGTGCTTTTCAGTAAGGGCTGCAGGTAAGAAAACCCGCAGGTGGCAGTGAGTGGGACGGAGGGAGGGTCGTGACCACGGTTGGAAACCTAGGCTGACTTTTGGGGTCCCCAGCAGCCAAAGGACCAGCACTGAGTGGGAGAGGACAGCCATTGTCTGGGTTCGTTTTGAGGAATCCAGGAGGCCCCATGAATGGAGAGCACTCCTTACGTAACAGACTCTGGAGAGGAGGGTGTCTGCTTGTGGTTTGTGACACCAATAGCCATGAAGAGGGGATGGACCCAGCTCTAGGGACTGAAGAGAGAGGCTTAAAGGGGAGAGGCAGCAGCAGAGGGGCCTTACGTGCCTGTGGGTCTTGGGGAGACTAAGATGTGTTCTCCATGGGGGCAGGATGGTTCAAGTGCAGCCAGAGCATCACAGCCGGAGTCCTGAGAATTAGCGACCAGCAGGCTCATGGGCTCAGGAAGACGGAGGCCTGACTGGTCCATCATTATGCAGCAAGGTTTTTTGTTTTTGTTTTTAATATACTTTTTACAGAGAGGAAAGGAGAGGGATAGAAAGTCAGAAACACCGATGAGAGAGAGACACCAATCAGCCGCCTCCTGCACACTCCCCACTGGAGTTGTGCCTGCAAGCAAGATACATGCCCCCGACCAGAATCGAACCTGGGACCTTTCAGTCCGCAGGCCGACGCTCTATCCACTGAGCCAAACCGGTCTCGGCTGCAGCGTGGTTTTACCTGGCGCTCCGAGACCTGGGAGCCTGGGGAAGCAGCCCTCACCATTTTGGACAATCGTTCACCACAGACTGCGCCCCATCTGGCCAACCACTTTGGAACACTCTCTGAGTTGTCCTGTGTTCATGATCTGTCTCCTGCCTCTAAGTTCAAGGCTAAGTCTAGCTTTCACAGGACTCAATGCAAACGTGGGAAGCAAGGGAAGAGTTTGATACATACCTGAGCGTGCGTACCTGTGCAGGTCCTTGTGTGACAGTCCGGCAGGATGGACTTACTGCTTTCCTGAAGCTCTGAGAACTATGGTGGTATTTGAACCTGGCTCAGCTAAGCTGACATTAAATGTGCGTGTCTCCATTCCTGCCCTGTAGGTCAGCCGCAGCATTTGCATATTTCTAGTTACTGAATGCGCTGTTTGGGGGTGTCTCAGGTGTCCTCACCTCAGCGCCAGGATGCAGGGAGTCTGAGCAGCCTCTTCTTGCCCATGCCTTTCTCCAGGACCTACCACCGCGGCACTTACCGCGGGGTGTCTGACCGCTTGGTGTTTTGTCCACAGGAACCGACAGCCTACAGACAGCCGTCACCCCAAACCCGGAGTCGCTTCCCCCCGGGAAATCATCACCGATCTCACCAACATGGCCTTTCTCGGAAGTCCGGCCTCCGTCGGCGGCGGCGGACAGAATCACGAACGTGCCGGGCCCGGCCCCCGACAACAGCAGCGCGCTGCCGTCCACCCGGCCACCTCCTCCCAAGACACACCGCCGGCCCCGGGCTCACGGGGACCCCCCTTCTTCCCCTTACCAAGGAAGCGGGCACAGCGCCCCCCTCGGGCCTTCCCAGGACTCCACCGAGTCGCCGGTCCAGCCCAGACCGCCAGGAGGAAGAGGAGCGGCCGGTGTGTCAGGTTTGCCTCAGCCCCGCATGCTCCCCGCCTTGCCCGCTGTCCCCTCGGGGACATCCTTGAGCCCTGTCCTCCCAGCTCAGCTGGTTCGGGTGGGGACTCCTTCCATCTCAGATCGACCTTCTCTGAGGTCAGGCATCTTCCCGCTTCCCCCTCCATCTCCATCCCCTTCACTGGCTCCCGGCTCACCTCACTCCATCGTCTTTCTTCAGCCAGCGGGCCACCCAGCGCAGTACCTCTGGTCCCCCACACGACTGCTCTCCACGTCAGAGCGTGGCTGATCCCCTAAACCAGCGGTTCTCAACCTGTGGGTCTCGACCCCTTTGGGAGTCGAACAGCACTTTCACAGGGGTCGTCTAAGACCATTGGAAAACACAGATACGATTCCTAACAGTTGCAAAATTACAGTGATGAAGCAGCAACAAAAATAATTTTATGGTTGGGGGTCACCACCACATGAGGAGCTGTCTTAAAGGGTCGAGGCATTAGGAAGGTTGAGAACCACTGCCCTAAACCCACTGACTGACGCAGGGAACCACACTCCTTCCCCCAACGCCGGGGATTTAATAAGCACCCCCATCTAAGTTTCTCTGCATCTCCAAGAGAGCAGTGTTTGGAGCTCTCCCCCACGGAGGGTCCTCACCCAGAAGGCCCCTCCGTCTCCCCCTCTCCCGGCACTTGGAAGTCTTCTCCTGCCCCCCTGGACCTCCCTCCTGATCAGGCTTGGTGGCGGCTCCAAGGCCTGCATCCGCCCAGCCAGTCACCACCGAGGCGGCTGAGACAGTGCCCAATGGGGTGTCTCCGCCAGCTCCGAAGAGCGGGGCTGTGCCCTCACTGATCCAGACTGCCCGGTCACGGGAAGGACCAGCAGGACGCTAGCCGCCGCCACTGCAGAGGACTCCGCTGGCCCACTGCATCTGTCAGCAGCTCCAGAGAATTCTGCAGGGCCCGCCCTTTCAGCAGAACAACCACCTTCTTCTGTGGCACCTTCTCCTCTGTCTCCCAGGCCAGCCCGCCGAGGACAAGCCATCCTTTCTGGGGCATCACCCTCACAGGGCGCGGTGGCAGACGTTCCCCCTGTCCATGCCTCTCCATCCACCCGGCCCTGCACACCAGCCTCTCAGGGAGAGGGCCACTGGACCCCCTTCTACTGCAGCTGCCACCTTCCTCTTCCCAAGAGAATTTCCCAGTCTCCTGGCCACCGCTCGGACATGTCTGCCGCAGAAGGAAGATGGTGTGACAGCTGTCCCAGAGAAACACGGGAAGGCAGATTCGACAGTTGCTCTCCGGACCCTCCGAAGTAAAGAGAGTCCGAGTCTTCACACTCTCGATGGACTCGCCTCTGCTTTCAGCACCGACCCTGTTCCATCCGCTGTCCGTACAGCGCCGAGAACAGGCCTTGCTTCAGAATTACCTCCACGTCCCCTCCCCTCCACCCGAGCCGCCCAGACTGTCTCCCCCTCTCCTGGCTCTTCCGGCAGCAGGCCGGAGCCGGATGCAGCTGCCAGTTTCAGCTTGCAGGCCAGTGACAGCATGTCCCTCCTCCATGGAGGTCGCTGATTCCTCAACAATGGGAAGCACGAAAAAGCCAGCGGTCACAGATGTGTTCTGGAACTCTCTCTCCGCAGACACTGGGTCCCTTTCCGCAGAACCAGCAAAAGCTGGCTTGCTGCAGCCAACACGTTATGCTAGAAATGGGCACACAGCTAACGCCACACGCTGGGAACCGCATTCAGCGTCCTCTCCTGCCCCCAGTGTGTGAGCTTCAGCTGTTCATACAACAGACTCCCACCATTTCAGCGACACCGCTGGGCATGGAGCAACTGCCGAAGGCTTCAGCATTCGGGATTCTGTCCTTGGATCAGGCACCAACCAGCCCCTCCAACAGGCAGACGTTACCATGGTTGGAAGGCATACAGCTGTCTTGTCTGCAAGTACAGTGGTACCTCGAGATACGAGTTTAATTCGTTCCGTAACCTTGAGGCATGGGAAACTATGAGACGCTCGAGTCATGGTAAACTGGTGGGTCGTGTGCAGCCGGCTGATCTGCACGATTACTCATATCTCAACTGTTGCTCATATTTCAAAGCAAAAATAGCTCGTATCTCAAAAATCTCGTATGTTAGGGCACTCGTATCTCGAGGTACCACTGTAATAATAGTCAATCCAGAGACTTCCAAGCACCTGAAGTTGAAGGTTTCCCATCCGTAAGTCAGCAAGTCAAGTCTCATCCCGATGTACAGCGGCCTGTCCATCCAACGTGGCTCCTCTCGCTACCCTCTCCGAGTCCGCCTTCCACAGCTGGCTGGCGGGAGATGTTTTCAGATGGAATGGATACCCGTTCCCAAATTTCCAGCAACTTCGACCCATGTCCTGGAGTACATGCTTCCACACAGAGTATCCTGAGATATCGCTCTACCGCTGAATCTCCTCTGTCAACCAGGGCCCCACTCAGGACCCCATCCAAAGGGCACCCGCCTTCTCAGCGCCCCAAGAAATGCCAGGTGCAGCCACTAAGGCAGGAAGTGTGTTTCCTGACACCCCGAAATCAGGAAACTCCTGTGGCCAAAACATCTTCAAAAGCTCAAAACAGACACCCAGCTTTGCTCAGGAGCAGACACGCCCTTCCACGCTGATGGAAAGACTCAGCAGCCCCCAAAGCGTCGTGACCTTGTCCCTCTGCTGACTTGGCGTTTTTGAAATTATTCAGAACTGAAGTGTCCTTATTACCCACCGTAGCTTCGCCGTACCCGGCATTCTCGTTAGGCCTCCTTGACTTAATGAGCCTGAGTTTCAGAGCACAGAGACGTTTCCTCCCAGCAGACCCCTCAGTGACATCCATTCGTCACCCCAAATGCCATGCGCACTGTGGGCCGGTGACAAACGTTGCTTTCTCTCTCTTTACAGTGGGCTTTGCGGTGCCGTCCAAGGCAGAACCAACAGCCACGTTGCCCGTGAGGAAATCCAGTCCGCCCGCCCTGTCGGCAGCCCTGCTGGCCAAGGGCGCTGGCAGCAGCAGCCCCTCGGCCTTGGCCTCGGGACCGGTCAGGAGCGGTCTGACCACTGCTCTGGCGAGACATGTCACCAACAACACGGCATCGGGCCCCAAGGCGACGCCCGGGGCGGGCCACCCGGCCTTCTCCTTCACGCCGGCCCACATGTTTGCCAAACCCGCGCACACCCCGAGCGCGCACCCGGCCATGCCAGGGACCACGGGCCCCGCCTCCGGCCTGCTGTCCACCACACCCCCCCCCAGGAAGCCGCCAGCCATGCACACCAACCTCCCCGGCCCCGCCGGCCCGGACCTGCCCAGGCCGCCCACCGCCCGCTCGCTGACCGTCACGGCCGCCTTGACGTCCGTCACCGCGCCGGTGAGGGCGACCCGGGCGCCGCCTCTGCTGGCAGAAAACCCACCGGCCGCCCTTCCCTCTGTGTCCGCGGCCATGGTCACCGCCGGCAAAGTGGCGTCCGGCCTGGAGTGTCAGATGTCCGCTAAACTCCTGGTGAAGACAGGTGAGACCCCACCCGCCCCATCTTACCCGGAAGCGGCAAGCGCACGCCGGCTTCAGAGATGCAACCGAATTCTGAGGTTTCTCTGAGCTCAGCGGTCCTTGCCCTTTTAGCTCCCCCTGCCCCGGGGGCATTTGCACATCTGGAGATGTGGGGGGAGGGGGGGTCCTGAAGAGTTGGTAGGGGGCTGTGGCATCTGGTGAGGCTGAGATGAGGGGTGCTGCTGAACACCCTGCCATGCACGGGATGACTGACGACAGAGAACAGTCCAGCACCCCAACATGTCAGCAGTGCCAGGGTGGAGCACCCCTGATCTTCATCCAGGGATGGAGGGGAAGATAAGCATTTCGTGACACCAGCCAGACTCGGGGTCAGTCCTCCAATCAGAGGCCCCTCCAAAACCAGTTCGGCCAGGGGTCTGAGGAAGCACAGGTGTGGCCGGCAGCGATGTATCGTGTGCACGCATGATGAGTTAGTGAATATACAACCTGGGGAAGGACCATAAAAGTCAGAAAGGCTCTGTGTTGTGGGTTTTCTCCATCAGCCGGTCCGAAAAGCACAGCTACGGTACACTGCGTGGGCACCCGGGATTTCTTGTGATGTCACAAAGGAGACTTTGAAAATGTGGGTGGTGGATGCTTTCCCTTCAGCCCCTCTCCCCCGCCCCTCCCCATCAGTGGCAGCAACGCCGCCCAAGAAGGCACAGGGTCTTTTTCATGGTGTGGTGGCGTTTGCTGCCAAAAGCATCCCACATAGTATCTGAAAGAGCATGCCAGTGTGGAGTGCCCGCACCCCCCCTTCCTCTCCACCCCACAAAGCACTAAATGAAATTATTTCTGACACCCATCCTGTTTTACAGTGGGAAGTTGTGAAACTGGCCATAGCAGAAAATACAGGATCTCTTCCTGTATCTCAAGAAATTGTCCCATCCGGTTTCCCACTTTCCCTCCCGCTTGCTCTCCAAATCTCTGCCTCCTCCTCTGAGGGACGTGCCGAAGTCTGGAACATTCTCCCCCTCTCATCTGCACCCACCCCCTGGCTCTCCAGCCACACCCTCTCAACCGCCAGTTCCTTTCAGTCCTCCTCGAATGCTCTTCTCTCTGCACCACAGCTGCCACTTTCCTCGTTCACATTGTCACGATCGCTCACCTAAAGGTCTGCATCGAACGGCCCAATTTATCTCTCTGCCTCCAGACTCCACCCCCCTCTCCCCCCACCAAGCTGTTCTCAGTCTGCAGGGAAAGGAACCTTCTAAAACGAGTGCCTTCATTCCAAACCCTTCACTTCCTGATGCCCTCAGGACCACGCCTGAACACCTACACCGAAATATTTCACTCTTTTCCCCTGCGTCTTCCCTCCACTGGGTCTTCCTTCCACTGGGAGTGGGTGGGAGTGGGTGGGCATGCAAGCTCACTGCCATTACCCTTCAGGACTCAGCAGAAACCTCCCCAGGTCCCCACACCCTGGCCCACATCAGAGCTGCATGCTCCTCCGAGGGCCTCCCAGAGCATCCTAACAGCACCCTTCAAACAGCACCTGTCCGTCAGGTCACCCTGTTTTCCAACCCCGGCTCTGCCCATGGTCACCCTGTTCTCCAGCCCCGGCTCTGTCTGTCGCTCTCGTAGGGTAATAGGGCCTGCCTTCCTGGTTCAGGCCGCAGCCCCTAGCTCGGCGCCTGCCCCTAGGTCAGCTCTTGGGAACGCTGTTGGGGGAACTCGCTTGCACGCAGACCCACCAGGACCCGCCCCGCCACGCCAAGTCAGAAGCGGCGTTGGTCTGAAATGAAGCGCCCCCGGCATGAGGGCTGTCTGGCCGCACAGATGGCGGGCGAGGGCCTTCTTTCCTTAGGACTGGAGCGGGGCCCCCAGAGCTGGTACCCCAGCCCCTCCCGATTGGAGCTGCACTCACCAGCTTCGTCCAGAACGTGTGGGAGGTGCTGGCTGGGGAGGAGGGGAGGGCTCCTGTATTGGGCCGGCTGCCGCCTTACCGGGATGACCGTGACCGACCTTCGAATGACCGTGACCGACCTCCGGCTTTGTCCCACAGTTCTCTTTCTGACGCCGAGGAGAGCGCAGAGCAGCGAAAGCTTGAAGCTCAGCATCGCCAAAGGGCTCACGCAGGCGCTGCGCAAGGCTTTCCACCAGAGCGACGTCTCGGCTCACGTAAGCCCCTGCCTTTGCCACCCGTCTAATCCCGTCGGGTCTTCCTCTGGGGACCAGAGTGGGTGCAGACCATTTTCCTCCCCGCCTGGGTACCATAGCCACGTAGCATCTCACCCCCTCCCCTACCCCCCCATTTTGGCAAATAGTTCACGTGTTGTTGTTGGAGAAAAAGGTCAACTCTTGAGGTGGAAAACTGTGACTGATTGCCTTATGTCCAGATTTTTTTTTCTTAAAGCCTGGGCACACTGTTTTAAATGGCCCTATTCTCCCATTGTCTGGGAAAAGTATTTAGTAATTGTTGGTGTAATTCTCCGGAAATCATCCATTACTTCTTCCTTTATCTTCCCTGCCTCGGTAAATAGTTAATGATTAATTCGGGACATTTAGAAATTACTCTGACTTGAAACGGAGCCCAACTTTGCTCAAACTGCCAGCAGCAGACGGGGAAGTAAACACTCCCCTCCCCCCTACCCCCCACCCGCAAACGCACTAATGCCAAGTGCCATTGAACAACTGCGCGCTGCGATGGAGGCCTCAATTCACACGCTTTGGGTTGGATCCCAAGCTTTAAAGCAGTAAGTGCCATTGGCAGTCGGCGGGCAGCCCTTTTCAACACGTGAAACTGCTGCTCTGGCCTCCTCCTCTGGTGTTTTGTGTCGCAGCTGCAGCTGGCTCGGGGGCCCCTCCCCCCACTACCGCACCAAGGACTGGGGATAAGGTTTGGTACATAATTCGCTGGCCATTGTCAGCCTCTTTTTTATATGATTTTGAAAGAAAGAAATGTATTCCATGTGCAGCATCTGTGGTTTCTGCAGTAGAAACTTCATTTGAAAGTGGAAAACAAGGCCCAGCCAGCGTGGCTCAGTGGTTGAGCATCAGCCTATGAACCAGGAGGTCATGGTTCAATTCCTGGTCAGGGCACGTGCCTGGGTGGTGGGCTCGAAACCCAGTGTGGGGTGTGCAGGAGGCAGCCATCAATGACTCTCTCTCATCATTGATGTGTGTGTGTGTCTCTCTCCTTCTCCCTTCCTCTCTGAAGTCAATAAAAATATATTTAAAAGAGAGTGAGAGAGAAAGAGAGGTGAATGTTTCTATTAGTTGCCTGATACAGGTTCCACTAAGCTCTCATTTGCAAACGACCTTCATAGTTTTTGCCTTCTCTGCATCTCATCACAGACTGCTGTGACAGAATGCATTTTCTTTTTAATTGGCTCATTTTTAAAAACCTTAATACATATCTTTTGAAAGGATGTTTGCTATCACCACCGCAAATGAAAGTCCCTAAGAAAAAGGAATCATAAAAGTGAGAATGGAAACAGCTTGTTAAATTCAAGCTAGACATGGTTGGCAAAGAATGTGATTGTAAAGGATGGGGTATCAGAAGTAAGTCATCCCCAAACTGAGACTTGGCCCTCAGGGTAACGAGAAGGACCAGGGCACGAGTCACTTTCTCTCTGGCATCTCTCACTGCTGTGTCCTTGCTCCATCCAGAAGTAGCTGGTTCCACCGTTAACAATTTTTTTATTTTCCAGCGACAGTTTACATTCAGTCTTACTTTCTATTCATGTCAGGTGTACAGCATGGTGGTTAGATGATCATTTGCTTCACAGAGTAATCCTTCGATATTTCCAGTACCCACTTGGTGCCATGCATAGTTAGTACAATATCATTGACTGTACAGTGGTACCTCGAGATATGAGTGCCCTAACATATGAGATTTTGAGATACGAGCCATTTTTGCTTTGAAATACGAGCAAAACTTGAGATAGGAGTAATCTCGCGGATCGGCCGGCTGCACACCACCCACCAGTTTACCGCGACTCGAGCGTCTCATAGTTTCCCACGCCTCAAGGTTACAGAATGAATTAAACTCATATCTCGAGGTACCACTGTATTTCCTACGCTGTTCTTCACATCCCCGTGACTCTTTTATAGCTACCGATTTATACTTCTTCACCCCTTTCACTCTTCCACCCAGCCCCCAGCCTCCCCTCCCCTCTGGCCACCATCAGTCATTAAAGCCACCCATCTGGAACACCACCTGTGGGAACAAAACGTGGGGAACCAAAGGCATAACCAGGGTTCTTGGTCTCTCTGGCAAATGCTAATGGAGATGCCAAAACAAGGGGCAAGGTGGGTGTTGAAAACACCCTGACTCATAATGAACAACATAAACTGTGAACAAAAACAGAGCCAGAGACAGAGAAGCATCGATCAAGCCGAAACCGGTTTGGCTCAGTGGAGAGAACATCGGCCTGTGGACTGAAAGGTCCCAGGTTCGATTCTGGTCCAGGGCATGGACCCTGGTTGCAGGCACATCCCCTGTGGGAACATGCAGGAGGCAGCTGATCGATGTCTCTCTCTCATCAATGTTTCTAACTCTCTATCCCTCTCCCTTCCTCTCTGTAAAAAATCGATGAGATGTATTTTTTTTTAAAAAAAAAAGAAGCATCGATCAGACCATCAAGCCTTAGAGGGGAGGTAGGGGAGGGTGGGGTTAAGGGGGAGAAATCAACCAAAGGACTTGTTTGCATGCATGTAAGTCGAACCAATGGATACAGACACCAGGAAGGTGAGGGTATGAGCGGGGGATGGCAAATGGGAGTTAAGGACTCATATGTAATACCTTAATTAATAAAGAAAATTAAAAAAACACACAAAACCACCCTGACTTATTAATATAAAACATAAAGAAAGCAAGAATAAATAATAAGATCTAAAGCCTCAAAACCTTTCAGTTGGGTTAAGAAGAGCTCAAATTATCGCATCTCTGAGGACCTAGCTGTAAGAGAAATCTCTCTGTTTTGCAGGTGGACATTCTGGAACATTCTCATAACGTCACGGTTGGTTATTATGCTACCAAAGGGCGGCTGGTGTACTTGCCCGCCGTGGTGATCGAGATGCTGGGTGTCTACGGGGTCAGCAACGTCACTGCAGACCTGAAGCAGCACACCCCGAGCCTGCAGTCCGTGGTCGCCCTGGCCTCCCCCTGGCACCCCCAGCCTGCAGGCCACTTCCAGCTGAAAACAGGCAAGTCACTCAGGACGACAGGACCCTGTCCGTTCTGAGATCCAGGGCGGTGCCAAGAAGACACCCGTGTAAAAGCGCCATTGCTACCTGCTCTGTCATCTCTTGTCCCTCCCCCAAAGGGCGTTCTAATCAAATGTCCAGGTGCCCTGCACATCAGCCTACATTTTTTCCCTGGGTTTATTAGAAATATTTCTTCACGGGGCCTTTCTTCCTACTGTATATACAGTTGGTACTTTTGTGCACCCAGTACTGTAGTTTTTATTTTTTTTCTGCGTTATGGGTACTGATAAGAGCCAAGTAGCCATAACATCAATGCTTTGGAGCAACACATGGCAGGAGCCACTGAATTAGGATCACTGAGCGTAGGCCTTTCTTCCAAGCGTCCTACTGATTCCAAACCACAAGCCATTGACATGGAAAGTCTTCATCCACTGAGCCATGCAGGCTCATTGATTATTTCCCCCTCCCAAGGATCAGAAAGCATTTTGATGCCTTAGGTTGTTTTTGTTTGTTTATTTGTTTTGTTTTTTGTTTTTGTTTTTGGGTGTTTTTTTTTTAAATATATTTTATTGATTTTCCACAGAGAGGAAGGGAGAGGGATAGAGAGCTAGAAACATCTATGAGAGAGAAACATCGATCAGCCGCCTCCTGCATGCCCCCTACTGGGAATGTGCCTGCAACCAAGGTACATGCCCTTGACCGGACTCGAACCTGGGACCTGTCAGTCCGCAGGCCGACGCTCTCTCCACTGAGCCAAACCGGTTTCTGCTTAGGTTGTTTTTTTAAAGCATCTTGGAGCAGATGTCTACATATTCCCATCAAATGAAATCCCAGAGTCCTTTGCACTCCAGGGGACCGCGGGTCTCCTCCCACTTTCAGTTCCTCTCGGTGATAAATCATGTAAAACTACAACCACAGCCCGTCTCCCTGCCTTGCCTGCCTGCTCGGATGTAAAAAGTGTGGTTTTGTGTTATGGCCGCTCTTAAGCCCGATGCGGATTTATCGCTCTCGTTCCAGTGCTGCAGTTTGTGAGCCAGGCCGACAACATCCAGTCCTGCAGGTTCGCTCAGACGATGGAGCAGAGGCTGCAGAAGGCCTTCCAGGATGCCGAGCGGAAGGTTCTGAGCGCCCAGAGCAACCTGACCGTGCAGGTGAGGAGGGCACTGGAGCCGTGTGCTCACACAGGCCACTGGTAACGCAGATAGATGTTGGCAAGAGGTGACTGGGTCCCCCATTTCAAAGCTTCCTGGGGGGAATGTTACTTTGTACTTGGGGCGTGTGATATAGGCAGGAGACAGTGCCACTCTGGGGGGCCACTGAGTCGAGGCAGTCCCCGCACTGATGGGGGTGTCTGTCTGGGATACGGATGCTGTGCTGTCGCTCTCTACCTGCTGTGGTTTGGGATTTTATATTTATTTTCCCACGTGAAGATGCCTCGGGCCTTTCCAGTACATTTACAGTGGTACCTCGAGATATGAGTTTAATTCGTTCCATAACCTTGAGGCGTAGGAAACTATGAGATGCTCCAGTCGTGGTAAACTGGTGGGTCGTGTGCAGCCGGCCGATCCTTGCGATTACTCGTATCTCAAATGTTGCTTGTATTTAAAAGCAAAAGTCGCTCGCTTGAGGGCTCGTATCTCAAAAAAATCCCGTATGTTAGGGCACTCGTATCTCGAGGTACCACTGTATTATTTTTTAAAAATGGAACTAGAATATGATACTATCTAAGATATGTCCACTGTCTCATAGAAAATGAATCACTTTTAATGAGCTAACTCACTAAGGTGTGCCTATCCTGTGATTTTCATTGAGTCATTCTCCAAATATCCACATGAACAGTCAGTCATCTTACTTCACACACACACACACACACACACACACACACACACACTGTGTATATTTAGGGCTTCCTATGTGCCAGGACTGTGCTAGGTATTTAACGAATGTTTTGCTACGTAATACTTAAAACTTCCTTCTGAGGTTTATCACCATCATTCCACAGAGGAGGAAACTGAGAGAAAGATGAGAAACTTCCAGAAGGTCAGATAGAACAAAGACTTGATAGAACAAAGCCCACACTGTTATTCATCATGCTATACCAGCATCATTGCAAAGTAGAAATGGGGCCCTGGGTGAAACTTTTGACAAACACATGGATTATTTCCCAGGAAAATCCCACTCGTGGTTTACTGTATTTCAGTTTCCTGGATTTTCAGTAGATATGCTATCAAAAGCCTTTCTCGGACTCATTTTATTTTTCAGTTGCATAGATGCCATCCCACTAAAGACAGATGCATCTTAATGGGATTTATCCAGCCACCAAGTTTCTCTAGTTAACTGGACTAGCCAATGTCTCTGTTTCCACGAAACTAAAAGCCTTTGCAATGAAACTCAGTGGTTTTGAAATGGACATTTTAGCGTAAGTGAATTATCAGCAAAGCCAATATGATGTAGAAAGCATTCCATTTAATTTGAATGAGAAGCTTTCCTTTTCTAGATCAACCCGAAGTGGAAGTGCCTCATTATGATTTGGCTTATTTTAGATTAAAATCTAAAAAACGTGTCACAGACTTAAGATTTATGTAAGGAGTGTGACTCAGCTCTTTGGTGAGAGAGTTTTTTTGTTTTTTGCTTTTTTCTGATGGGATTTGGAGCTTCATAGGTAGAATCTGCTTAGCGCTAGACTGTGCTCTATTCAGAGGCACAGACTTAGTGAGCACCCACTATTCATCAGGCACTGGGAGAGACACCAAGATCAGAAAGTGGTCCTTGCCTTTAGCAAGTAAGAGGCCTTTTTTGGAAAAGGCTACCACAGGCAATTTGAAATTTGTATCTAAATAGATTTTGGATGCTCTTGAGATTATCAGCAGTTCTTTTTAAAAATATGTTTTTATTTTTAGAGTAAGAAGAAGGGAGAGGGATAGAGAGATAGAAACGTTGATGAGAGAGAAGCATCATTGATCGGCTGCCTCCTGCCCCCTCCCTTCTGGGAATTGAGCCCACCACCTGGGCATATGTCCTAACCAGGAATCGAACCCTGACCTCCTGGTTCATAGGTAGATGCTCAACCACTGAGCCATGCTGGCTGGACAATAGCTCTCTCTCTCTCTCTCTCTCTCTCTCTCTTTTTTTAAATGCTTTATTGAAAGCATTACATAGGTCCTCCTTAAGAGCTCTAGAAATGAGTGGCTGACTGGGTGAACTGATTTATTAACCCCGTTTCTCTTTTGCTTTGGCCAACAGGCAGCCCAGAGACAAAGCCTGGGTTTAGCATCCCTCTTAGCCCCTGTATCAGGCACAGATGCTGTATGATGCCCATTCCCCTGGTATCATACAGTCAGTGTCTCTGTTCTCACTGAACTAAAAGCCTTAGTTTGTCTTTCATCTGTTTCTCCAGAACCTGATTTTGTAATTATAACTTCCCATTTCATTGTATTAAATATAATTTGTGAAGCACTTTGGACCCTCTGTGGAATAAGACCCACATAAATATTTAACTAGTTTGTTTAGAGAGTTATTAAACATATGACTTACAATTATTTTTTTTTACTTGTATAGCATTGCTATTAGAGGGTAGATTACAGCTGGGGGTGATAGTTGCACCATGAAGTACATATACTTAATGCCACCGAACTGTACACTTAAAATGGTAAGATGCAGGCGCTTTACCACAATGAAAATGTATGAAACTGACATAATGTTATACGTCAGATATACTTGCATAAAAGTATTCTTGGACTGAAGAGCTGTACACTAATGGTTATCAGAGGATTGCACACGCGGGACTCCTCTGTTGCAGTGGGATTGGGGTTCTTGGGATGCTGCTGGATGAGGATTTCAGGAGGTCCCCACGGAAACTGTGGTAAAAGGCTTATTTTCGTGGCGTGACATTCCTCAGATTGCCGCGTGTCCCTGATATCAGTCCTGAACACGGAGCAGCTGGGGCTTGTGTAGAGCTGAAAGCAAAGCCAGAGTCAAGAGTTTCCATTCCATGGTGGAGCGGGGTCTGAGGTAGCAGCAGGCTAGATTCAGTCCCTCGGTCTATTGTGTGGATCCCACATGGCCGTGAGCCCCGTGGGTGAATGCATGGTGTGGGGGCCCCTGAAAGCCAGGAGCCAGGCGTGAGCAGCAAAGGGGGTGGGGGGTGGAGGAGGAGAGGGGCACTCCTTTGTTCAGGGGCGTTAAGTAGCAAATCTCCAGCTGCCAGTGGCCATGCCTCTTCTAGCCTCTGGTTTGTCCCCAGGTGTGACTGACAGGTAAGCACCTTCCCCCGTCACCCAGACCTCACTGGGCATGTGTCTGTGGTCCAGTCCCCCCCCCCCAGCGACCCTGCAGGGAATAGACTTGGAGAATGTTAATTGCAGCTTTCAGGCAAGGCTGCCTAAGTGGAATGCCATATTTTCTAGCCTCCCTTTAACTGCTTTCCTGTGACTAATAAACAGCTACTGTAACGGCATCATAATGACCTGGTCAAGTATGGTGTGCACAGAGGCGCCTGTCCTGCAGGCGGTTGAAAGGCGGAAAATAAAATGTTCACAGTAGAGATAAAGGTTGGAGATAAAGGCTGTACAGTTATTTTAGTGATAACTTTTATGGGTGACAGTACAGTGAGGTCTTTTGAATTGTTCAGGAAGAAGTGCCTTCCTTTTCGGTAAGCTGGGAACGAGGCATGAATACCCGTGGCTAAAACCACATTCCGAAAATACTTGCAGCGAGGAGAGCTGGAAGAGTTGACCAGCAATGTTGATTCCCTAGGTCAGCAGTTCTCAACCTGTGGGTCGAGACCCCTTTGGGGGTCGA
Source organism: Lasiurus borealis (assembly GCA_004026805.1). Taxonomy (NCBI): domain Eukaryota; kingdom Metazoa; phylum Chordata; class Mammalia; order Chiroptera; family Vespertilionidae; genus Lasiurus; species Lasiurus borealis. Next base: position 28,080 of record PVJN01013623.1, read on the forward strand.
ACGACCCTTTCACAGGGGTCGCCTAAGACCATCGGAAAATGCAGATATTTACATCACGATGCATAACAGTAGCAAAATTTCATGGTTGGGGGTCACCACCACATGAGGAACTGTATGCAAGGGTCGAGGCCTTAGGAAGGTGGAGAACCACTGCCCTAGGTCATTAGTCGTGGGACTATAGTATACACCGTGACTATCTAAGAGAATTTAAAGGGAACCTCCATGCCTGGGGAAAGCTGGGAAATAATGTGAAGAAGATATTCTTGACCGTCTTCTCCAGAGTCCGGTTTAAAGGGAAGTGGCAGGCGCACGGCTGTCTGAGCACACAGAGGTCTGGGAAAGATGGGGACAGCCAGCCGCTGGCAGGAGGAAAGGGCACTCAAAGGAAGACGATCTGAGGAGAGTTCAACAGAAGGGACTCTCTGCAGAGGCCTCACAGGCACCAGGGAAACACAGGGATGGCGCAGTGCCTGAAGCAGGAACAACTGGGGTTCAGGGCGCCGGGAAAGGAACAGTTCCAGGAAGCCAGAGGCCCGAGCTGCCTGATGGGAACTTTGACCCCACAGGAAGGGAGTCCCCGACACCCAATACTCTGATCTCACTCTCCCTCTCTCCACATCCTCCTGAGAGAGAGGAAGAGAGCAAAGCATTGATGTGAGAGAAACATCCATTGGTTGCCTTCCATATGTGTCCTGCCTGGGAATTGAACCTGCCGCTTTTGGGGGCAAGGGATGACGTTCCAACCAACTGAGCTACTCGACCAGGGTCTGACCTCCCTTTAGCTGAAGCCGGAGGGTGAAGGAGCCCATTGGGGTGGTCTGGTCCACAAGGGTTTGCCTCTGGGGGTGCTGAGCAGGACAAGAGGGGCCGGCAAGTGGGTGGAGAGGAGGAAGGAGCTGTCTCACCCAGTGGAACGACTTCCTGCTGCATCCGTTTTCCCAGTCTCCTCTGTGGGATATTTTTGTCCAAACCCTGACCCAGAAAACTTCGTTTTCCGGCAACGAAAAAACTGGCTTGGACAAAAGAGGAGAAGAAAAACACACCATCTCATGCTTGTATTTGCATGTTCTATACTGGACTCATAGGCCACAAGAAACAATAATTGTTCTCTGAAGAAGCGATTGATGTTTCTGAATTTCTTTGTCATCACTGTTCGTGACTGGGCTTATCCATTCATTCCCTGTCCTTCCAAATTGAAAATCTTCCCCCCAAATTTTACTAGAGCTTTTTCTAACGGAGCACGTGAGTCCTCCTTCCATTGAACACATCCGGGCTGTAGGAGTAATCTGAGACAATCTAGGGGGAAATACACACCAGGAGCCAGAACCTGGAAGACGACCTTGGTTTGAATCCTGGCTCTGTTGCTTCTTAGCTGTGTGACCTTGGACAAGGCCCTCGATCCTTCCGGGCCTCAGTTTCCTCCCCTGGGAAAGGGAATCCGTGTTAGATCCTCCTCCCGGGGTGGGGGTGAGGGTTAGATGAGATCAGGTGCCCTTCACACACTCTCCGGCACGTTGTAGCCCGCCGTCAGTGAGTGACGACCGCTGTTATTCTTGTCTCGCCCTCGCTCTTGCCCCGCCTCCCTCTCAGTCCCCCCCCTCCTCCACTTCTGCTGGCACGTCTCCTCCCACGGCCTCCGTGACACAGACCCTCGTCTTACCGGGCATGTCTCCCCCCCTTTCCTCCTGTGTCCATTCAGATGGTGGGCACCTCCAACGCTTCGCAGACCGTCACCCTGGTGTACGCGGTGGCCAACCGGAGCTCCTTCCTCAACGGCACGGTCGCCAGCAGCCTCCTCCGCCAGCTCTCTGCTGAGCTGGTGGGCTTCTACCTCACCTACCCGCCGCTCAGCATCGCCGAACGTGAGTCTGTCCCCGCCGGAGGGGGTCTTTCTCCATTTTGCAAACACCCGTGGTGCTCGGTGCACAAAATCCGTGCAAGAGGAGGCCTTCCTTCCCCCTGGGGTGCTGGCACCCGCTTCCCTCGAAACCCCAGCTTCATCCAGAAGGTCATCTGGAAGGACATCCGGTCTAATTAGCATACAGTGGTACCTCGAGATACGAGTGCCCTGACATACGAGATTTTTGAGATACGAGCCGTTGAGCGAGCAGATTTTTGCTTTGAAATAAGAGCAACATTTGAGATACGAGTAATCGCTCGGATTGGCCAGCTGCACGTGACCCACCAGTTTACCTTGACTCGAGCGTCTCATAGTTTCCCACGCCTCAAGGTTACGGAACGAATTAAACTCGTATCTCAAGGTACCACTCTATTTCACTTTTATTAGTAGAGATATTAGCAAAATATTAAATCTTTTGTCGTAAAACAACTGGACTGTGTGATAACGCGGAGATGGAATTGATGACAAATGTATGATTGCACATTGAAAAAAAACACACACAGTACTCGCTGGGTGCCTTTGCTCTTCACGTATCTCTTATCTCATTTACTTTTTACAACCACCCGATGAGGGAGATGCAAGATGATGGACACCGTTCTGCAGATAAGAAAACGAACGTTTGTTAAGTAATAAAGCATCCACACATACGCAGCTGGTCAGACGTGGAATTTGAACCCAGGCCGTCTGCCTCGGAGTTTATTGGCCGAGCTGGGCGGGCTCTTATCCTGGTGGCGATACAGATTGCTATAACTTCCCCCACTTCTACCATCAGCGGGTGCCCAGGGCCCTCAGCCCTTGCCCTGGCTGCAGATACCAGTGCAGCTGATTTGCCATCGGCATCGTGACTCCCCTTGATGAAGCCCCCTAGGCTGGCGGCCTCGTCTTCCGTTAACGCCCCGGTTACATAGTCCTCACCACCGTGCAGCAGGCACAGGCTTTGGAGACGATGCAGCCTACGTTCTGCCTCCAGATGCTTACTTGGTACCCAAAGGAAGAAAAGATTTGTGCTCTTAAATGTAACGATTGATCTTTTCCAAAGTCACTGAGCAGGCTTTTTATAAAACCACTAGAGGCCCGATGCACAAAATTCGTGCAAGAGGAGGCCTTCCTTCCCCAGGGTGCTGGCACCGGCTCCCCCCTGGCACCCGGGTCCCGGCTTCCCTCGAAGCTCCAGCTTCATCCAGAAGGTCATCGAGGACATCCGGTCTAATTAGCATATTTCACTTTTATTATTAGAGATATTAGCCCAATCCTTTCTATGTCCTTCTGCAGTGGCTTTTGGTAGTATAAACAAGGAGATGACGTGTGTGGCTATGCTTTAGCACAGGGTAGCCATTCCAATTTTTTTTTTAATATGTTTTATTGATTTTTTACAGAGAGGAAGAGAGAGGGATAGAGAGTTAGAAACATCGATGAGAGAGAGACGTCAATCAGCTGCCTCTTGCACGACCCCTGCTGGGGATGTGCCCGCAACCAGGATACATGCCCTTGACCGGAATAGAACCCGGGACCTTCCAGTCCGCAAGCCGACACTCTATCCACTGAGCCAAACCAGCTTCGGCCCATTTTTTTTTGAATGTTTGTTTAATAGCAAGCTTTTGGGAATTTCCGCACAGTGAGGAAAGGTGGCTGGTTTGATGGAAAAGGTGGTGTCGTAAAGGAAGGCATCCTGTACTCTGGGCAGCAAGTGAAGAATCTACTTTGTTTCATCTTGATCTTTCGATAATCACATCAGCTAAGGTTTGCGGAGCACTTACTGTGCGCCGTTGCTGTGCTAAGCCCTTTCCATGTATTAGCACTGATGGTCACTGCACCTGTCAAAGATGTTAGTTAACGAGCATTGGGCTGCTAAACTTCCTCCTTGATGTGGGAAATATACATCTGAGAGAGAATCAGTCCTAGAAGTGGTAGTGCCAGGTGGGTGTTTTACAAGAGAAAGCTGCAGGTAAGACGGTTCCACTTACGAGGTTTTGATGGAAAAGCGGAAAGAGCAGAAACCCACAATCCCTCAGACGCTCTTCATCTGAAAGAGAGCTCTTCACTGAGCATTTTTGTTTTCTGAACAGCAAGGCCGTTGGGGCCCATATGTCATCGGGATGATAAAGCAGACTCAGCTGCTTCCTATGTCGTCACCTGTGTGCATGTCCCTTAACGATGTTTACATACAAAACTCGTGAGAGTAATTTGCTGTGTTTCTTACTCGTTTTAGCGCTGGAATATCCCAACCTTGACATATCGGAGACAACCAGAGACTATTGGGTAATCACAGGTAATCTCTTCTTTATTTCCCCTTTCACTCCATCAGGTTGGTTGGTGGTTGTGTTTTTTTTAAAAAACTGCATGTCAAAAAGAAAAAAAAAACTAAATAATTATAACTGCATGTTACTTGATGATGGCATCCTTTTTTTGGTCCTGTCCTATGAGTCAGGGAGAAACTTTCACAGAACCGGGAGTGGGTGGAGCAAGCGGAAACAAGAACACACACACACACACACACACACACACTCACACATACACTTTCACACACTCACACTCACACACACTCTCATACACACTTTCACACACATACTCACACACTGTCACACACACTCACACTCACACTCACACACTCACTCTCACACTCATACACAGCACACACACTCACACACACACACACACTCTCACACACACACACACATTCACAAACACTCCCATACACACACTCACACACACACTGTCATACACTCACACACTCTCACAATCACAAACACACTTTCACACACATTCACACACATACACACACACACTTTCACATACTTTCACACTCACACTCTCACACTCATACACACACATACACACACATACACTCACACTCTCACATACACACTCAGACACACACACACACACACACACACGCGCATCACCCTGAAGATGAACATTAGATAAGCCATTCAAAACAGCAAGCTGCAGGCCCAGCCAGTGGCCCCCTCTTTGCAGAGCGTGGCCGATGGGAAGGAGCAGCCTCTCCCTGCGGCTGCCAGGGCGTGTCCCTGTGCACGGCTGTCTGTGTCAGGCCCGCGGGCCTTGCTGCGCTGCCCTGCGGAATGCCAGTGGGGGGCGGAGGAATGCCAGCAGGCGCTCTCCCCCCGGGCACGAGGCGCGCCCACACTGATCCTGCGGAGCCAGGCACGTCCTGACGCGGAGGGCGGGTGGAAGTGGAAGGGTGTTTGGGTGGCATTTTCTTTTTTCCCTTGACATTTCCCGGCTGAGCTTTGTGAAACGGCAAAAACAGTTCTTGTTTTTCACAATCCCAAGAGCAGAGCTGAAAAGCCAGGAAGCAAGGGCTGGCAGCAGAGAGAGAAGGCAGGTGTTTACAGGAGGAAAAGCGAGCAGGCCGGCCACAAAGGGAAGGGCCGGGAGGAGAGGCGGTGGGCTGCCAGGGTTGCCATGGAAAGCCCTTCAGACTGGGGGGGGGGGGGGGTCCACGATTCTAGAGGCCGGAAGTCCGAGATCCAGGTACCGGCAGGGCTGGTTTCTCCTGCGGCCTCTCTCCTTGGCTCACAGATGGGCATCTTCCCTCTGTGCCTCCACGTGGCCGTCCCTCTGTGTGTGTCCGTGTCCTAGTTTCCTCTTCTTACAAGGACACAGCCATAGTGGATGAGGGTCCACGTCTGTGACCTCATTTTACCTCAATTCCTGCTTTAAAGGAACTGCCTCCAAATACAGTCGCATTCTCAGGGACTGGGGGTTCGGACTTCGGCGCCTGAGTTTTGGGAGGAAACAGTCCAGCACATAACAAGGAGGGAGGGAGGTCCTGTAAGTCATGGCAGATGTGCCCGGGCGGGCAAGCCCGTCTAACACCCTCCCTCACACCGCACAGGCGTGATGGGCCACGACCTGCACATGGACCCAGCAGCACAGCCTTGCGAGGGGGCCTGCTCCAGACCGCTTCTAAATCACAGAAAATTGCTTTTTTTTCTCTCCCGCGGAGCCGTGGATGTGCAGGGATTTATTTATTTTTTCACCCGCTAACACAAACCAAAGAAATGTGTTTAAAAATTAAAAAAATAAACCTCGCCAGAGTTTATGCCCGAGAGAGAGAGAGACAGTGCTAACCCAGCAACACATCTTCCAAAACAGCAGGTTATGTAACGTTTACAAAGTCGTTTTTTTGTCCTCCAGCAGAAATGCTGCTTTTTAATTTGCAGAGTTTCCCCCCTTCTATTAAGGGGAAGGTGTACATTGAATGGTGGTAGCACATCCCCGCTTGAATACTGGGTGCCCGAGACGGCCCCCTGTTTCAGCCTGCCCGCATGTGCCGGTGCCTCTACTGTAGTGACTTAACCTTAATCAGAAACTCCACACGTGGTCTTGTTTTCAGGATTCTCCTGGGACCTATTGCCTGCTCCCCCGCCCCCCGCACCCTCCACACACACACACACCTCGGTCACCCTCATTTCTTATGGCTGCTGTGGCTGTTCTGTTGGTGATCAGAAGAAACAGTGGCCTCCATCACTGTGTTGGAGGCAGTTGGATCAGTTAGTGGGGGTTTTTTTGGGGGGCGGGTGGGAGGAGGGAGGACCGAAACCAGCCTCAGAACCATCCTCCTTCGCTTTTGGCTCTTTCTAACCCCATGGGCAGCCACCATCCACCTTTTACCACGGGTTCCAGTAGGGGTAGGAGATTGGGAACGGAGAGGTGAAGAGAGCTTTGTTCATCCCGTGCAAACTCACAGCCCCTTGGATAAGCAGACACTCTGCCGTTTACTCCCACACATCCATCACGGGCACCCTACCTACCGCCCATTGGTCACTAGGAGCAACTTTCCTTCATGGAGTTTGTGTTATAAAACCCTGCCATGTTTTCATCTGTACGCCCACGGAACTTACCATTACACATGTTTCTATGCACACGGCATAGTTCTCCCTCCTCCCCGGGCGTGGGTCTCTTTTTAGTGGAAAGTCCTTGGCTGAGGGTGACGCCTGTGGCCAGCCCGTCTTTACAGAGAAACACAGGAGCGTCTCTGCTTCCGTGTGTCTTGGAATCCAGCAGAAGAGAGACGTACAGCCTTAATATTGCTGCCTGACATCAGAGCCCAGCTTGGATTTGAAATCTGTCTCCATTTCACCCACCAGAGGCAGAATGCGCCAGACCCAGCCATCGAAGGGTTTCTCCCGGCCTCCGCTCTGCTGCCTGCAAACCGCGTGTGTCCTTGAGCCTGTCCCTCAGACCCCGTGGGTGTCCCATTCTCCCTTAGAATCAGAAGACAGGGGGTGAACATCCAGGTTCTTTTGGCTCTGAATGTGTGGGATTCGACCGCCAGTAAAACAGCTCAGATGGAATACAGGAAGCTGAACCAGGCCTGATCTTTGGAACTTTCAGGCCCGGCTGCCTCGCCGCGGTCTGCTGCTCTGTTGACTAATGAGTTTGTTGACCACTGTCCTAAGGATTCAGTCTCTTTAGATGTAGAACAAGGAGGCATGTAGGAGCTGTCCAGGTGCTGATTCCATGTACAGTGGCACCTCGAGATACGAGTTTAATTTGTTCCGTAACCTTGAGGCATGGGAAACTATGAGACGCTCGAGTCTAGGTAAACTGGTGGGTCGTGGGCAGCCGGCCGATCCTCGCGATTACTCTTATCTCAAATGTTGCTCGTATTTCAAAGCAAAAATCGCTCGCTCGACGGCTCGTATCTCAAAAATCTCGGATGTTAGGGCACTCGTATCTCGAGGTACCACTGTAACCCTGTGGGAGTTTCCCTCAACCACCTACACTTCCCTGGAACACGCCCCCTCCCTCCCCCCAACCTTTAAAATCGTGGTAAAATACGCACAACATGACAATGTCCATTTGGGCCATTTTAAAAGCACAATTTAGTGGCATTAAAGGCGTTCACAGTGTTGTAACACTGTCACTGCTATCTACATCTGGAGCTTTTTCATCATCTGGCTATTCCTTTCTTTTTTTTTAAATATATTTTATTGATTTTTTACAGAGAGGAAGGGAGAGGGATAGAAAGTCAGAAACATCGATGAGAGAGAAACATCGATCAGCTGCCTCCTACATACCCCCCACTGGGGATGTGCCCGCAACCAAGGCACATGCCCTTGACCGGAATCGAACCTGGGACCTTTCAGTCTGCAGGCCGACGCTCTATCCACTGAGCCAAACTGGTCTCGGCTGGCTATCCCTTTCTTTGACGTCCCTGGGATTCTCACAAAGTAATCAACCCGGGATGAAGTTCTCTGTGTCCTGTGTCCGAGTCTCTCCTGCTCTGCCCACTGGCCAGGAGAGGCCATCTCAGAAGTAACCCGTCAGCGGTTGGTGGTGACATTTTACCAGAGAGGCAGCTCTGATCAGCAAGGGAGAGGCTCCGCTGCCTGGGGCGCAGGGAGGGCTGTGTCAGGGGGAGCCCCGGGGGCCTCAGTGAGGCCTGCCCCTGTGGGAACGGCACCTGAGCCTTTCCTTGCTGTCAGCAGGGATTCCGCTGACAGCCGAGCCGGGAGTCCCTCCCAAGGGCCTGGAAAAAGAGCTGCTTTATGCCCTCCATGGGGATTATTCCGTATTTATGTCCTCAGAGAAGTAATTTCTGAGACTCAGCTCTGGGTTTTACTTCTCTCTCAATCAGTCAACAATAATTCTCTGTAGCTCAGTGTCCATCGCTTGTTCTGACCCTGCGCAGAATGCGGTCGTAACGGCACGTTCTCTATAACCGAGCTGGGTCCATTTCCCAGCAGATGGCTGGCATGAATGGTCCTTAGAGTAGAACAAATCTCCAGCCCATGTAAGTTTTGGTTTCTTTAAGATAAGCATTGGTTTTAGCATTTTTTAATTTCAAGGTTGGCTGTGTTTGAAGGCAGCGTTTGTGTGTTTGGGATGAAGTGTCCTTCCCGAGGGACTTGGAGGCAAGCCTAGATGTGGGGGGTTGACAGCGAAAGACAATCAGTCACTCCCATAGTGAGTGACCACTGCATTCCTAGCCCTGGTGCTCATTAAAACCCTTCCCCAGGCGCCAGCCATGGCCTGGAATTCCCTCACCAATGCCTTGCCTGTTGATTGCAGGTGTCCTCAGCGTGGAGGACAATGGAAAGAGGAGTTTCGAGGTCCTTCCATGCACTGGGCACTGTGCTAGGCTCCCTTATACACCTGGTCTCATCTCAGCCATAGATCCCTTTAGGACAGTGGTTCTCAACCTTCCTAATGCCGCGACCCTTTAACACAGTTCCTCATGTTGTGGTGACCCCCAACCATAGTTATTTTCGTTGCTACTTCATAACTGTCATTGTGCTGCTGTTAATGAATCGTAATGAAAATAACTGATATGCAGGATGTCTTAGGTGACCCCAGTGAAAGGGTTGTTCGACCCCCAAAGGGGTCGCGACCCACAGGTTGAGAACCGCTGCTTTAGGAAAATACTTGCTGTGGTGTGGACTTATGCCCTTTCTCCAGAGGAAGACTCGCACGCAGACAGGGCCGGCTCTTGCTGACAGTTCCACCCTGGCAAGAGCTCGCTCTTTCTGTCGCACTGTCCTGCTCTCAGATGGAAGAGTGCCCCCCAAGGGGCAGCTTTGGGGTGGCTTTCAAAGCGGCCACAGAGGATGGAGAGATGAGGACATTGCACAGGGCGGTTTGCCAGGTTGTCAGGGCCCGATCTGCAGGACGGAGCTTAGAGTCCTCAGCAAAGCTGCTGAGGAGGAAAAATGAAATAAGGAGAGCCCGGACCCCGGAGTGAGCCAGACTGGTATCTAGGCTGTATGTACGGACTCTAACCTCATCTTCAATAAGGTTTGGATTTGCTACAGCGGCGTTAGGCGCGCCTCGGCCCATGGAGGAGAGAGTCCAGGCTGAGCCTGGATTTGAACCCTCACTTTTCTAGTTACTAGCTGCCACCTGGAGACGTCGCTGAACCTGCCAGCATCTCTAACATGTGGAGAGCGATTCCTTCCTCCTGGGGCTGTTGTGAGGGCGAAGTGGGGTCGGGATGGCCGCGCCCTCCCCTGAGATAGGGTCTGTGGTGCTTTGCGGCTGGGGCCGGGGTACAGGCGGCCGTGGTTCTGAGTCCGCAGGGAGCCTGTCCGCTGAGCGGCCCCCCTCTGCCTTCTGCACCCCCAGTGCTGCAGGGCGTGGACAACTCGCTGGTGGGTCTGCACAACCAGAGCTTCGCCCGCGTCATGGAGCAGCGCCTGGCCCAGCTGTTCATGATGTCCCAGCAGCAAGGCCGGCGGTTCAAACGGGCCACCACGCTGGGAAGCTACACCGTGCAGGTGGGTGTGCGGGAAGCCTCGGGGGTCTGCTCATGCCTGGGGGAGGGGTGGCGGGGGGATGGGCTGCCTGAGACTCAGTCACCATGCTGCGTGCGCAGGAGCAGGCACACCGCAGACTGGCCAGGCCATTTAGTCAGCGCCGCTCTTAGGCTGTGGGGTCAGGGGTCATAACCTCAAAATGACGGGTGAGAGTTAGCTACTCTCACAACCAGGGGATCAGGAGAGGAGGTTTGGGGACAGATTCTGCACGCATGAAACAGGAAGTTGTAAGGGCCGAAACCGGTTTGGCTCAGTGAATAGAGCGTCGGCCTGCGGAATGAAAGGTCCCAGGTTCTATTCCGGTCAAGGGCATGTATCCTGGTTGCGGGCACATCCCCTGTAGGGGGCGTGCAGGAGGCAGCTGATCGATGTCTCATCGATGTTTCTAACTCTCTATCCCTCTCCTTTCCTCTCTGTAAAAAATTAATAAAGTGTATTTTTAAAAAAAGAAAAAAAGTTGTAAGGAAGCAGGCACAGGCTACTCAGCAACCTGCTCCCTGGGCCGGATGAAGTCCCAGCTCTCGGGACTCCCGGGCCCTCTCACCACCACCCACCGCTGCGAATGGCAGAGGCACCATCGGCGTTCCAGGGCCGGTTCTGTTTTCCTTGCTTGGCCGGTTTGGACAAGGAGGGCCTTCCAGGATTAAACCGGACAAGTGGCCACACCGGGGTTTAGGCTAAGGGGCCACAGCAGACGCTGCTCCACCCAGGTCCCCTTTCCCTTTCTACCAGTGCCAGCAGCCACCTCTGAACCTTATGGGAGGATGGCTCCTGAGATGCAGGAACCCACGCAGCCCACACCATGGTGGGCGGAAGTGCCTGGGAATTAACTAACCAGGGGGGTTGGGGTATGAATGTACCTCAGCGCCCTGGTCTCTCAGCCAGGAGAATTCTGAAGTGTATCTTTTCCATCGCTCCCAGAGTTTTCCCACGGAATGAAGCGTTCATTACCCACTGTGGTGACTGGCTTCATAACACCCCCTCTTCCGCTCCCTCCCCACCGCTGCATCACCTACTCACCTTCTTGCCAGTTCCTTTCCTCTCTCAGATAAACTGTAAACACTTAACTCTTCTGAGTCTGTTCCTCGGGACACTGAGAGCAGACAGTAGCCAGCCCCAAAGCGGGGACTCTAAGCTTCTAGACCAGCGGTTCTCAACCTGTGGGTTGCCACCCCTTTGGGGGTCAAATGATCCTTTCACAGGGGTGGCCTAAGACTATTGGAAAACACCTATTTCCCATGGTCTTAGGAACCAACACACCGCTCCTCGGTGTAGCAAAGTGTAGCAGTGTAGTTTACTGTTGTCATAGGAAGACTGTTGCCCATGCTACACCACGATTCAAGACAAAATTTCATTTATTTGTAATTAGAAATAAATATTTCACAATATACAATTACATATTGTTTTTGTGACTAATCACTATGCTTTAATTATGTTCAATTTGTAACAATGAAAATACATCCTGCCTATCAGATATTTACATTACAGTTCATGACAGTAGCAAAATTACAGTGATGAAGTAGCAACGGAAATAATCTTATGGTTGGGGGTCACCACCCCATGAGGAGCTGTCTTAAAGGGTCTCGGCCTTAGGAAGGTTGAGAACCACTGCTCTAGACTCTAGATTCTTTACCTGCTTCAAGCGAGAGTGAGATTGTCTCCAGCATATTCTAGCCAACCCGCGTGTCTTGCCTGGCCCCAGTTTCACCAAAGGAGAACCCATTTCTAACATTCGTGAGCAAGATAACACATTCCAGAAGGTATCTGCCTCCCGAGTGGAATTCCCGATTGGAATCTAGCCCACTGCGCTGGGGTGTGAACTTCTGATTGGCAGTTCACCACTCGGTGGGTGTAAGTTAACCCAAACACACATGCCTGGCATCGCACGGTCTGCAAGGAAGAAGCATTTGAAAGGAAGTTACAGTCGTGACCACGATCCGTCCGCAGATCATGCCCCAGGCAGTCTTGTAAGGACAAAGAGCCCCTCTCCTGTGGAGTCAGCGGTGCCCCCGAGGGCGACTCCAGGCCTCAGGTTCACCGTGGGTGACTCCGGTCCCTTGTCCTGTTGGATGTGGCATCGTTTCTAACGGTCTCTGTGGCCTGTGACAGCCTGGCCGGCGAATTTTGCATGCCTGGCTGGCGATTTCCCCTCTGTGGGTTCCACGGAGCTCTGCAATTCACACTTCTCCGCACAGCAGAAAGGAAGTCGCTCAGAGGACAGTGACATGGGATTTGCCTCCGCCAGAGCGGGAGGCACATTATTTACCAATCACACCTGCAGTCTTGGTGTGATTAGTGAAGCGAACAACTGAACGACATTTTCTGTGTTGAAAGGGGCCCTCAGTGTGAGGTGCTTGTCCCTCTTCTGAGCGCCACGGGGCCCCTCTAGTCGCCCCGAAAGTCTGAGCGAAGCAAGGAAGGAATTGATTTCTGCAAACCCCTCACTTGCAGGGGCTGTAGAGCACCGTCTAACATTACCTGTGGAGGAATCCTGCAGAGAAGGGTTTGCTAATAAGCTGACATGGAGTGAATTATTAGATATTTGAAAGCTCATTCACATTCTGATTGACTGTACCGACACTCTCCCCACCTCTCCCACAAGGGACAGGAATAAGGCGCCCCAAGTTTCCCAAGTAAAATTCACTCCTCATGTCTGACACCATCCTTCCACACAGAGACCCTCCTTTTGGGATCTGGTTATTTTAGAAGATGGGCCGCTTTCCTGAATATGGAGATTTAAAGGCCTAGAATTGAAAGATATTTCTCTAGCAGGTATATTGGGAAAAGTGAATCCAAAGGAGAAATTCACTAATAAACTTTATTTGTTAATTTTTTTGTTAATACTCAACCTGAAAATATTTTTTTCCAGCGAGTGCAAGGGAAGGGAAGGTGGGGGAGGAAGGGGACAGACACCTCGCTTTGAGAGAACACATCGTTTGGTTGCCTCCTGCAGGCACGCTGACGGATTCGAACCTGCAATCCCAGGATGTGCCCCTGATTGGGAACTGAACCTGCGACCCTTCTGTGGGCGGGCTGACACTATCCACTGAGCCACACCGGCCAGGACCAAGAAACATTTTTAAATGTTTGACTCCATTTGTCATAAAAGTAATGCAAGTTTTAACTACCACAAGATTACATTTTCACCTACCAACAATCGGTAAAATGGTACTACGTTACAGAGGATGCAAGGAGTTGGGTACTTTCCAAGGGTAAATGGGTCTGACCTTTCAGGAGGGCAAGTGAGCGATTTAGACATGAACCTTTTAGATGGTCACGAGCTCACTGCTTGAGACTCAGTTTGAAGATAGAGGTAAACATGGAGACAAAAAGTGTGAGAAGTGCTTTTCAGACGGTGTCCAGAAAACGGTCCCGTCAGGTGCCCTGACAGAGGTGCTCTGGCAGGTGAGTGTGGGAAAGGCTGTGTCCCGTAGCCCCTTCTTAAAGTCCCAAGGCTTATTAGCAAACCAGACACTCTGAAAGACCAGTAGTAGCTGCAACCGGTTTGGCTCAGTGAATAGAGCGTCAGCCTACGGACTGAAAGGTCCCAGGTTCGATTCCGGTCAAGGGCATGTACCTTGGTTGTGGGCACATCCCCAGTAGGGGATGTGCAGGTGGCAGCTGATCAAGGTTTCTAGCTCTCTATCTCTTTCCCTTCCTCTCTGTAAGAAATCAATAAAATATATTAAAAAAATAAAATAAAGTAAAAGACCAGCAGTATACACATGAGTGGCCAGATGATTATAATCTCTGAACACATAATAATCTGGCCACTCAGTGTATATCCTATATAATAAAAGGCTAATATGCAAATTTTCCCCTTGACCAGAAGTTTGACCAGCAGGCAGGCCGGCCAACCACCCATACCCCCTCCCCCTGACCAGCTGGCTGGACCCCACCCATGCACAAAGTCATGCACCAGGCCTCTATCACACACACACATGCATACACACACTGAATGGCCAGATTATTATGCGTTCAGAGATCATAATAATTTGGCCACTCAATGTAGAAATCTCTTTTCCATATATTGTTTGTACGTTTAAATGCCAACAAGACCCTTGTTTTTAGTAATACCAACATTTTATTGTGAAAATGTTCAAACTCACAGAAATGTTGAAAAAATGCCATGGTGAACACCCATATACTCACCATCTAGGTTCTGCAATTAATAATGCAAAACTATGTTACTGTTTTATATGGAAAATATATATAACTTCCACACTACTCTAGAAATTTATAAAAATGTAATCCTACAATATGTTCTCTTTTGTGTAAAGCTTTTTTGTGTCAGTGTAGTGTTTTTGTTCTTATTTTTAATCCTCATCCAATGAAATGTGGTTTTTTTTTAATTGACTTTTAGAGAGAAAAGAAGGGAGGGAGAAAGAGGGAAAGAGAAACATCGATCAGTTGCCTCCTATGCGTGCCCTGACCAAGGGACCAAACCCACAACATAGGTATGTGCCCTGACCCGGAATTGAACCCATAACATTTTGGTGTATGGAATGGCATTCCATCCAACTGAGTCACCGACCAGGACTCAGCATAGCGTTTGTGAGATTCATCCATGTTGCTGCATTATTTGGAAGTTCATTTCTGTTATGGTGTGCATATACTCATTCTTCTGTTGATGGGCTTTTCCCAATTTTTGGCTATTATAAACAAAGCTGCTGTGATCATTCTTCTCCAGGGCTTTCTCTGGCCATAGCTTTTATTTCTCTTAGATATAGAATAGGAGTTGAATTGCTGGTTCATGGGTTGGTGTATGTTCATTCTGTGAGAAACTGCCCCCTCTTTTCCCAGAGTGCACCACTTTACAGTCCCACCAGCCAGATGTGGAGTTCCAGCCACTCCACAGTCCCATCAACACTTCTCATTTCAGCCGTTCTGGGGGTAATAGCGGTGTCAGGGCTTACATTGAATTTCCCCACGGAGCATTTTTTTATATGCTCATTGTCTATCTTGCTTTGTGAATCGCCTGGTCAGAGTTTTTTAAACCCATTGCTATTGAGTTGTAGTAATATCTATTTTTAATTGTTATAGGTAGCATATATACCAAGGGGTATAAAAATATGTAGAATTGAAAGACCACTAATAAAAAGGACCCACGCCCAAAAGAATAAGAACATGATTCTTAGCTTCCTGAGGGAGCTTTCTATGTGTCTTCTTTTACTATTCACATTTCCTCTCATTCTATCAGAATTGAATGTGCCTGTATTTTCTGTATATACTTTACCGATCATGTGCTCATGTGTATCCCTAGACAGTACGTCATTTGATTTTGCCTAGTTTTGAATTTTATATTCTGTGATTTGTTTTTTGTTTTGGGTGAATCTTTTGTTTTTGCTCAATGCCAGACTTTTGTATTTGGCCAAATTGATACAAATAGTCAGAGTTCATTTACATTGCTCTATTACATTTCATATGTGACTATCCCAGACTGGTATAGTAGAATACCCATTCTATTAGCGAACTTGACTTTTTAGGTTTTTTGCTCTTAACAATGCTGTTGTAAACATTTTTGTAATATTTTTCAATATCCTGTAAAATTTGTAATCTGTATATATATTTTGGAAAGATACAATGCTGTACCATAATGTCTATTAGTTGATAATTATAATAGTGAAAAGATGGTAGCACCAAAAACGGTTTGGCTCAGTGGATAGAGCATCGGCCTGTGGACTGAAAGGTCCCAGGTTTGATTCTGGTCAAGGGCATGTACCTTGGTTGCGGACACATCTCCAGTAGGGAGCTTGCAGGAGGCAGCTGATCGATGTTTCTAGCTCTCTATCCCTCCCCCTTTGTCTCTGTAAAAAGTCAATAAAATATATTATATAAAAACAAAAGTTGGTAGCAACCTAAGTGTTCAAAAATGAAGGTTAGTTGCATGTATGAGGCATGCACACAATAGAACATTATGTCAGTATTAAAATGTATGTTTTACATATTTGTAATGACTTCCAGTTGTTAGTCACAGTGCTGAAAAATGAGTAACAATTTAAGTGTTTAACAACAAAGGATTTGCTAAATAAACTTGGGAGATCTGAGTTAGAATGTAGGAATTGACATTTATGCTTTTGTTATATTCAAGGTCATTTAAAGATCCAAGTAAAAGTAGCAATATGTTATACTTTTGAGAGAGTGCCATAAATAATTTTGTAAAATAATAAATAAAAGGTTTGTGTAGGAGAAAACAAAGAATAGAAGCAAGTACTCCAAAATGAAAATAGTCATTAGCTTGTGGTGGAGGGAGTGCAGATTGTTTGTATTTTGCTTTATTTCTGGATGCTTTTCTGCATTTTCAGATTTTCTGTGGTGAATATGTGTCACTTGGACAGTGGGAAAAGCAACAGAGGTTATTTTAGAAAAAGAACTTTGAGTCTCCGATCTTATACAGTGTAGGCATATCAGTTCATTGCCCACCCCTCTCTGGCAGTGGCAGGAATTTGTGTGTGTTTTTGTTGTGGCGGTTTCTTCCTCAGCTCTTTTATTTTAATTTTTTTAAGAAAAACGATTTTAAATATAATAATGCAATAAAAATTAGTATTTTAAGAAAGAAGGATTTTAAATACCATAATACTACCAGAGCTGTACTAACGTAGCGTAACTTTGCAGGGATTTGAAATTAGAAATCTTGCTCGAGAATAACCTGAATGAATGCACAGGCCTATTTTCAAATGAGGCCAGCGCTCTCCGGAGGCTGGGAGGCATCTCCGTTTCGGCGTTCTCTTCTGCGGCCCCAAACTGTGCTGCCCAGATGTTCATATTTCCTCCTCCCTGTCCCCCCCACCCCCACCGCCGGCGACAGCAGGGCTTCCTGCGGGTTTGGTGATAGGGACGCACATTAAGGTTGGTGTCTCGAATGTCCACGGGGCGTCCACCAGGCTTCCACCGGCAGGAGAGAGCCTGCTGATCGCCCAGGGATTGCAGGGTCTCTGCGGGATGCCCTATAAACATGGCCTCTTTTCTCCTCAAAGATGGTGAAGATGCAGCGGGTGCCGGGGCCCAAGGACCCGGCGGAGCTGACTTACTACACGCTGTACAACGGGAAGCCTTTGCTGGGGACGGCGGCCGCCAAGATCCTGAGCACCATCGACTCCCAGAGGATGGCCCTGACCTTGCATCACGTTGTCCTCCTGCAAGCTGACCGTAAGGGGACAGTCTTTCCTTCCATTCACTGTTTTTCACGCCATTCAGTGTTTCCTGCAAAGGAAAGCGATGCCCTCAGCTCCTGTTAACGGACCCAGATAAACATTTCGGTACGAGACGGTTTTCAAATCAGTTCAGCTGTGTTTGAAGGAGTAGGCTTTGGGTAAGGGATGTGTTTTCCGTATTAGAAAGGTAGTAACGATATTGCTACATCCGGATTCTACCCACTCTTCCTCCTCGGTGAATAGCTGGAGAAATCACCCGTAGCTGAGATCATAGTCGTCTGCTGGGGAACGGAAGACAGTTTGATTCACTAAGTATCTATAGCAGTGGTTCTCAACCTTCCTAAGGCCGAGACCCTTGCATACAGTTCCTCATGGGGTGGTGACCCCCCAACCATGAAATTTTGCTATTGTTATGCATCGTGATGTAAATATCTGCATTTTCCGATGGTCTTAGATGACCTCTGTGAAAGGGTCGCTCAACCCCCAAAGGGGTCGCGACCCACAGGTTGAGAACCGCTGCTCTATAGAATCCTAAACAAATTGCCTTGGTTCTGGAAGACATACTGAAAGGGGCAAGAGCTGGGCCTGCCTGTGAGGAGCAGAGAGGGAGCGGATGCAGGGTACAAAGGCGTGGACTGCAGGGAAGGGCCACAGAGGGGCCGTGTGATGCGGGGGTCAGCCCGGGAGGGTTTGCTCTGAAGGGGCTTCTGAAAAGAGTGGACAGAGAAGGGGAATGAAAAACAACGGCTGCCTCTTGGAATACCTCCCCCTGTGGCAGCTGCTGTTTCTGAAGGACTTGTGTGCATGCATGTAAGCACAACCAATAGACACAGGACACTGGGAGGCGGGGAGGGGTGAGGCCATGTGACCGGGGGTGAGGGAAGGCTGGGGAAAGTCAATGAGGGGGAAAAGGAGATATATGTTCTATGTGTAATACTTTAAACAATAACATAATAAATAAAATAATTAAGTATATTTTTATTTATTTCAGAGAGGAAAGAGGAGGGAGAGAGAGAGAGAAACGTCAGTGATGAGAGAAAATCATTAATCAGCTTCTCCCTGCAGGCCCCCTCATAGAGATTGAGCCCACAACCCAGGCAAGTGCCCTTGACCTGAATCGAACCCCGGGGCCCTTTAGTTCGCAGGCCTACGCTCTATCCACTGAGCCAAACTGTCTAAGGTGCAGCTGCTATTTTCATTGTTTTATATAGATTTTCTCACTTTTTCCTCTCATTGGGACAACTTTATTCAGCTGCAAATTACAGATGAGGAAACCGAGACTCAGCAGAGTTAACTAACTTGGCCAGCACTGCAGAACTAGTACTGAGGTACTAGGTATGAATCTAGACTAGATATGAATCTGTCTGACTACACACGTGTTCTTCACTATCACTTGCTGAGGTTTCAGCAGAGCGAGGAAGGGCGTATTTTCCAGAAAGAGGGAGCCGCATGAGAGAAAGAATGGAAGTGAGAAGCACCAGGTGTGCTTGAAAAAGCAAGGCGTTCAGAGAGCCTGGAGCGCAGAGACCTGAGGAGGAGGTGAAGGGCTTGGTGGGCAGGAGAAGGAAACAGTATATACCGTATTTCCCGGCGTATAAGACGACTTTTTAACGCAGGAAAATCTTCTCAAAAGTCGGGGGTCGTCTTATACGCCGGGTGTTGTCTTATAAGGCGAGTATATCCCAAATTCTATATTTTAACTGGAAAAGTTGGGAGTCGTCTTATACACCCAGTCGTCTTAAACGCCGGAAAATACAGTAACAGGATTCATTTGCTGGAGATCTTTACCTGGCTCGGTGTCTCTTCTTCTGCATCGCCTCTCCTGTCCTCGTCCATCCTGTGCTTTGACCTGTCAGTGCTATGGCCGCCTCCCTGCTGTTGAAGGCCTTGGGAAGGGGCAGAGAAGAGAGAGCTGATTTTACGTAGAGCAAGAGGTGAATGGGGTGTCAAGTGGAGGGGGTGGTTGAGGCAGAGGGGACCTGGCAGACGGGGTTGAAGGGGAGCAGTGGAAGGGAGGAGAGCACGGGTGGGAGAAAGATCGCATCGGAGTAGAAGCTGCGTGGAGCCTTTTGGAAGTGAGAGTGCAGGGGCCTCTGGGGGCTGCCCAGAGCTGTGGCTACGACCCCAAGAGGCAGGCTCCAGACCCTGCTGGCCTGGCTCCCAGCTGCTGCCCCTCAGCCTCGCTTCTTTGTCCGCTCTGAGTCCGCTTGGTCCCCTCAGTTCCCTTCTCCAATAATTCGAGGTTCTCCCTCCCTTTCTCCTTTCCGAGCTGTGTCCTCTTGGACTCTGCAGGCGCTTCCCACATAACTCAGCCTCAGTCGCTTCGCCGTTAATGCACTGTCCATAGTGCATTTAGAGTCACTATCTACACTTAGGAAATTACACATTGTGCTCTCACACCTCCTCCATTAGAAGGTATCTACCTGATGGGTCTTCACTGTTCACAGAATAAAACCCAGACTCTGTAACAGGGGTCTCCCAAGCCCTTCACAGCAGGCACTCCACCAATGGCCAGCTCACTCCCAGCCTGGTCTCCGCCTACTTTTTTCTCCTTCCGGCCTAATGCTTCAGCCACACAGGAGCCTCCATCCCTCACTCTCCCTCTTCCTCTGAAGCCTTCCTCGACCCGTGAAGCAGAGCCCCCTACCCCCAATCTTTCCTGGTTCCAGGGGCTTCCATTGCCCTCATCACATGGAGCAAATGAGTGGCTGTTGCTCTCTCCCTCTTGAGCTCTTGAAAAGCAGCTACCACCTCCCCTTTATCTTCGGCTCTCCAGCCCCGACGACTGTCTGGCTCTGTTCTTGTGAAATCAAAAAAGCAGCCCGCGCCAGGCCCTGGGGGAGGCGCGCAGATGGGAGACACCAACGCAGAGCCGTTGCGAGCAGAGCCTTTGCAGTGAGACAGACCTGGATTCACCCCCCCCCCCCCGCCTCTGCTCTCCCACTTTGTAGCCGTGGAGCTCAGAGAC